>JAJONR010006695.1:0-39421 GCA_029582245.1 Solanum etuberosum | reverse complement strand
GGTGTATTACGAACTAAAGATCAAGGTAAGATCCTTCTTTCATCGACTCTAGTTTTGATAAGCCGCAAATAGCAATTTGCGACGGAAATACATATCTTTTATCGGATTATCGTGGTATCTTCTATTTTCGTGGGTTGATTATGGTCCTGCCTTGTTGTAGTAACGAGGGGGGCTGTGAGTAAAATTCGTTAGGCCACGTGAATTCAGCGAAAAAGGTATGTTAAGGCTATTCCCTTCTTACGACATGTTTCCTTATAGCTTAGGAGCAATATAATTGGGTTGTTATCGTTGTTATACTTGTAGCCATTAGTGTTGATTGTTGGCTGCTCGAATGGATATAATCCTCCCTTGTCGGGATTCTTAAAAGTTAAACTCCTATATCAAAAAGAAACTCCTACAGTTGGCTAGATTGTACATCTTGGGTTGCCTCCCAAGCAGCGCTTGATTTAACGTCGCGGCACCATACAGACACCTTGATTACTCAGACTTCATCAAGATAATAAGCCTCTATCACTTCTTGTACACTCTCAGATTTTTCCAAGTAAACCTTTATCCTCTGTCCGTTAACCTTGGACCTCGTCCCTTTCTTGTTCTTGAGCTCAACAGCTCCATGTGGAAATACTTGAGTTACCTGAATTGCCTGGTCCACTTGGACTTGAGCTTGCTAGGAAACAAGCGCAACCTTGAGTTGAATAAGAGCACCAGATCACCGGCAACAAATTTACGCTTTTCAATCTTCTGATCATGGTACTTCTTCATCTTCTCCTTGTACAAGGCTGAACTTTCATATGCTTTTAGGCGAAACTCATCAACCTCATTCATGTCATTCAGTCATTGACTCATGCGGCTCCCAAATCCAAATTCAACTTTTTTAGCGCCCACATTGCTTTATGCTCTAGCTCTACAGGAAAATGACATGACTTCCCATGTACGGTAGGGGGACATACCTATGGGAGTCTTGGATGCGGTACGATAGGCCCATAGAGCATCATCAAGCCTTCTTGACCAATCAGTTTTGTTGGCGTTCACAGTCTTTGCAAGGATTTGCTTTATCTCTCTATTTGACACCTCAACTTGCCCACTAGACTGCGGATAGTAAGGAGTGGGTACATTGTGATGAACACCATATTTATCTAGCAACACATTGAACAACCATTTACAAAAGTGAGAACCTACATTGCTGATAATTGTCCTAGGTGTACCAAATCTGGAGAAACTCTTTTTCAGAATGCGGTGACACTCTTTCCCTCATTGTTTGAAAGCGCAATTGCCTCCACCCATTTTGATACATAATCAACCGCAACAAGAATATACTGCATCCCATGAGAACTCACAAATGGACCCATGAAATCAAGAACCCCGACATCGAATAACTCAATCACCAATATCGGGTTCATCGGTAGCTCTTGCTTCTTTGAAAATCCTCCTTCTCGTTGGAAATGATCACAAGACTTAGCGAAATCATGAGCATCTTGGTGGATGGTAGGCCAGTAATACCCACACTAAATTTTTTTATGTGCAGTCTGAATACCACTATGATGCCCACCAACATGTGATGAATGACACGCCTCGAGTATACTCATCATCTCTACCTCAGGCACACAGTGACGAATAATCCCAACAGCACAAATACGAAACAAGTAAGGCTCATCACAAAAGAATTTCTTCACATCAGACATAAATTTTTTCTTTGGTGGAATGACAAATCCGAAGGAACCAAATCACTTGCCAAGTAATTAGAAAAAATCGTTGAACCGAGGGATAAGATCATAAGAAGCATCCAATACTTGTTCATCAGGGAACACATCATTAATCTCAACTCCATCCTCAAACTTGATCATAGCTTCCTCCTCTAATCTGGACAAATGATCAGCAACCTGATTTTTTGTCCCCTTTCTATCCTTTACCTCAAACTCGAACTCTTACAACAAAAGCACCCATCTAATCAACTTTGGTTTTGCATCCTTTTTAGCCATCAGATACCTCAATGCAGAATGGTCAGTATGCACTATGACCTTAGAACCAAGCAAGTAGGTCCTAAATTTCTCGAATGGGAAAACCACAGTAAGGAGTTCTTGTTCAATGACATTATAGTTCTTTTGAGCCACATTCAGAGCTCTGCTGGCATAATAAATCGGATGAAGAATCTTTTCTCGCCTCTGTCCTAATACTACCCTAAGCGCCATCCCGCTCGCATCACACAAAACTTCAAACGGTTGTCCCCAATATGGTGAAATAATGATAGGTGCGGAAGTTAACTTGGCTTCCAACTCTCCAAATGCTCTCAGACAAGCATCATCAAAATCAAATTTACACTCCTTTTAGAGTAGTTTGCACAATAGGTGTCCAATTTTCGAGAAATCTTTTATGAACCTCTGGTAGAAACCTGCATGCCCAAGAAAACTCCGAACACTTTGGACATAGATGGGTGGTGGAAGCTTTTCTATTACCTCAACTTTGGCTTGGTTGACCTCAATACCTTTCTGCGAAATCCGATGACCCAGAACTATACCCTCTTTCACCATGAAGTGGCACTTTTCCCAATTAAGCACAAGATTGCACTCTTCACATCGTTTCACTACCTCGGCCAGATGCATCAAACAACCAGCAAACGAGTCACCTACCAAAGAGAAATCATTCATAAATACCTCAATCGTGTCCTCCACCATACCTAAAAATATCAAAATCATACAACGCTGGAAGGTCGCTGGAGCATTACATGACCCAAATAGAATTCTTTTGAAGGAGAAAGTCCCATAAGGACAAGTTAAAGTGGTCTTTTCTTGGTCTTCCGGTGCTATGGAGATTTGATTGTAGCCCGAATACCCATCTGGAAAACAATACCAACCCTTACCAGCGAGACGTTCCAACATCTGATCCTTGAACGGCATAGGGAAGTGGTCTTTCTCTGTCCATGCATTTAGATTGCGGTAGTCCATACACACTCTCCAACCGGTCAGCAACCTCAATGGAACAAGCTCATTTTTAGCATTTGGAACCACAGTGATTCCCCCTTTCTTAGGCACACACTGAACAGGACACACCCAACTACTATTAGCAATGGGATATATGACTCTAGCATCCAACCACTTAATGATGTCCTTTTTCACAACCTCTTGCAAAGGGGGATTCAGTCTCCTTTGGTGCTCAATACTTGGCTTACTGTTCGGCATGAGTTGGATTTTGTGAGAACAAATGCCCGATTGAATCCCAATAATGTCCGCAATAGTCTATCCAATAGCCCTCTTGAACCTCTTCAAAACCGAAACCAAAGCCTCAACTTTCTCCTCGCTCAAATCAGCAACAATGATTACCGGTAAAGTGCTATCTTTCCCCAACAATACATACCTCAAGTGTGATGGTAGAGCCTTAAGCTCCAGTTTTGGTGGTTCTTCCACAGACGGTTTTGCAGGTGGGGATTCGTGATTCTTCATATCTAACTCCAATCATTTTTGTTTTGGAACGGAATTCGAACCTATCAAGTCGGAAACTAAATCATCAGTCTTCAATACAATCACCATCAAAATTCATCATTACCGCTGCCAGTGCATCAACACCCAACCTCTCTTCAATAGACACTTCAGAACCTCGCTCCACAATATGATTCACCACCGATACCGACTTAAGATCACTTTCCTGCTTTATACACCTATAGGTATTAAAAGTTACCTCCTCATTATTCAGTCAGAACTTCATCTGCCCCATCTCCATATCGACTAAGGCACACCCACTAGAAAGGAATGGTCTCCATAAGATGATGGGAACCTCAAAATCAACCTCACAATCAAGTATCACAAAATCCACCAGAAAAATGAACGACTCCACTTTCACAAGGACATATTGGAGAATACCAATTGTCTTCTTCACAGTTCTATCGGCCATGAGTAGACGCATCAAAGTCAGTTTCGGAGCCTCTAAACCCAACTTCCTGTAGATGGACAATGACATCAAATTAATGCTGGCACCTAAGTCGCACAAAGCTTTCCCAAAGTGTAACATCCCAATGGTATAAGGAATAGTAAAAGCTACAGGTTCCTCTTTCTTTTGTACAAGAGACCTAGTAGCAACGGCACTGCAATGTTGTGACCTCTCATCATTCTCAAAACTAACAGCCCTCTTTTTGGTCACCAAGTCCTTCATGAATTTTGCATACCCAGACATTTGTTCAAAAGCTTTTATCAATGGGACATTTATGGACAGTTGCTTCAACATAGCTATGAACCTACGGTATTTTCCTTCTTCAGTCTTTTTTCACCAATCTCTGCGGAAATGAAGGTGGAGGTCTAGGCATGGAAACAACTTTTTGGGTCACCTCGGCTTCCTTTTCAGTATAATATTTTGGAGTTTCATTAACCTCAATATCATCCTCACCCTTCTCTACCACCTTTTCAACCTCAGACGGCATGGGGGGGGGGGGTAAATGGTCTATTTTCCTCTGTGAGTTGTGACTGCCATACAATTCCCATCATTTTTCAGATTCTGGATGGTGTTGCTAGGAAGTGTGCCAGGCTGACGTGGGTTCGCAGTGGTAAACAACTGACTAAAATGCTGCTCAAGTTGCTTGATCGACACTGCATGGGCATCAACTTTTTGACCAATTCCAGACAAGTCATTTCTCATCTATTTTACATTTTAATCAGTTGCATCAAACCTCTTCATCATCTTTTGCATCATATCCTCAATGCGTGACATACTATTACCACCCTCTCTATTACCACAAGGAATATAGGGTCTAACCTTATCATTCCTGTTGCCATAACTGTTCCGGTTGTAATTGTTGTCACGATTGTAGTTCCCATCCCAGACATAGTTACCCTCACGATTGTAGTTACCCTCATGGTTGTAGCTTCCATACTTCCGAACTTGGTATCCTTGACCTTGGTGCCAATTATCCAGGTTGGAACCTTGGGCGTTGGTTCGGAAACCCTCTGTCTGATCATTCAACAAATTCGCATCCTCCTCATAGTAACACTCTTCAACTGGCGGTGGTGGAGATCGAGTCAGATAATTCACAGCATTCACTTTTTCTGCACTACCACTCACATGTTTTAGTACCAAACCCAATTATGTTCTCATCTGAGCCATCTCTTCTCGAATGTCATCATTAGCTTGGTTGGGCGTAGTTTGGACAGTGAACGTGTTTCTACCAGTATTTACTTTTCTAGTGCTCCAGGCTTTGTTGTTTTGGGAAATCCTCTCAAGCTTTTCGGCGATCTCCTCAAAGTTTATCACAATATGATCCTCCAGTAATTGTATCTAACACGGCTCTTCCATTGTAATCCTGTCCTCTATAGAAATAATCCTTCAAAGACTCATCATCTATGCGGTGATTCGAAACACTTCTAATGAACCTAGTTAACCTATCCCAAGAACTGCTTATCAACTCGCCTGGTAATTCCACGAAGTTGTTCAGTTTATCTTTATGATTTAACTTCTTGGACACCGGAAAGTATCTTGCTATGAACACCTTATACAGTTGGTCACATGTATAGATAGAATTGTATGGTAACTCCGAAAACCACACAGCAGCATCACCGGTCAACGACAATGGGAACACTCTCAGACCTATGATATCCATATTAAACTTCGGTCGTCCTACACAACTCTTGCAAACACTGGACAATTTAGCTATGTGAGCATATGGATCTTTCGAATCCAACCCAGCAAACAACCCTCTCATTGTAAGCTTCTGTATCAGACTACTGGTAACCACAAATGTATGTCTCGGAGGTAGAACAATAGGCCCATCTGATCCAACCGTATCATAGTCAGCCCTGTAGTGATCGCGAAACCTCGGTGCTGGCAGATTTTGCACCCTTTCTGCATTTCTGTTTATAAGATTACCTTGAATCTGAACGGGCAAATCAACTCCCTCTCCTCGACCCTCTCCAATTGGATTGTTGTGAACCCCTTGATTATTCATTCTTCTCAAAGTCTTACTCAATTCAGGATCGTAGGGGGTGAAGGGTTCGCCTCGACTTCGTGTACTTGGCATACACTAGAGTTGAAACATGTAGAAAACAAAAACAAAACAAAACTTAAAATCAGGAAATAGTTGACTAAAGTTCAACAATGTAGTTAGTTTAATCTAAAAGCCTTATTCTCCGGCAGCGGCGCCAAAATTTGATACGCTCAAATTACACCTCCCTAAAGAATTATAAGCAATTGTTATCAAGTAAAGAACCCAACTTGTAGGTTGGGGTCGATCCCACGAGGAATATGGTTCAGACTTAAACTTAACTATCAATTATATTCGCTTAGTCAACTTACTTCCAAGGAAAGTAAACAGGGGGATTTTGTAAGTAAGTAATAGATTGAATGCTTAAGTAACAAGTAAACAATATTCAACTTTTGAGTTATCAATATAAGAAGGAAACTAGGGTATATGTGTTCCCCACAAGCTCTTAACGCAGTAATCCTAATAATAGTAATTATTTCCTAGTGTTTAACATGCAAAGTTGGTAAGTTTGGTATCCCTAAGTGATTGGTCCTCCAAGTAAGTAATTTCACCACGCAACTTGGTCCGTCTATGGGTGTATGCTTTACTAACCCTTACCTTTACCCCAGATTAGTCATCATATCAATGTAGTTTAGTTTTCACCCTCACTCCAATTGACATCAAACCATTAGATAGCATCCACTAAATCTCTATTGTTTAATCCTTTTCTAGGTCACTACCTCCTTGGTCCGACAAGTAGAAACGAGGTGAGTTCTAACGTGTGCACCCATTAAAAAGACTTCTGAACGAAAGGATTAATAATACATGCATAAACACTATTCAAGAATCACTTAATTATTATTCATAATTTGTTAATTTCCCATGGTTCCCACAACCCTAGTTGTGAATTTAGCTACTCATGCTTGAGAGTTCACAATTCATAATTAAGTTGAAAGAATTCATGAACTTACAGTTAGAATAGATGAAACCCAAAATCTTGAATTGAATTTCCAAGTGAAAATTCTATAAAATGAAATCCAGAAATTTAATTGCTAAAAGTTTGCAAATTAATTTCCAAAGAACAAAATATAGAAGTATACAATAATGTCTAACCCCCAAAAACGAGGATTACAACTCCTATTTATAGAAAACAAATCCTAACTTAAACAAGAAACAAAATAAGGAAATAAACTGCTCAGACACGGTTTCAGTTGACGTCTCGACCTATGGACCGTGGGTCGACCTACGGTCCGTAGGTCCCCTTCCGTGGTTCAACACTTGGAAAAGTAATCAGGTACTGGAACTTTCAACTCTCAGATCCCCAACGACGGCTGTGTAGGAAGGACCATGGGTCGACCTACGGTCCGTCGTCTTCTTCGTGGTTCCACACTTGGTCAAACTTCACTGAACTTCCAATTACGATGCTCCACCTACGGTCCGGGACTGGACTACGGTCCGTCCTGTCAGTTCGTGGTTTGAGTAATGAAACTCAACTCCCAGACCAGGACCTACGACTGCCCATCCACAGCCTGTCACCGGACTTACGGTCCGTGGTTGGCTCCGTCGGTGGCCACTTCTGTAATTTTCAGCTCGTATCTTCATCGACCGCATCCAAGCCTATTTCCTGCAAAAATTACACACAAAACATTATTTCTAATAACAAACTAGCCCAAGACACACACCAACGTTAAGTGAAATGCATCAAAAATACCGTAATATCAAAGTAAAAATGAAGCTACTTTGTATGTGAAATTCACTGGTGGTGAGTCCTGAATTGTCGTAATTTATGTCGATGAAATGCTTGTTAAAGTAAGCAAAATTGAACTAATTCAATGGTTCAAGGATGAAATGGAGAAAATCTTTGAAATGACTGTTCTTGGAGTTATGAAGTACTTTCTTGGCATGGAAGTGTTGCATTCCAGTGGTGGAATTTTCATATGCCAGCAGAAATACATTATGGATATTTTAAACAGGTTAAAAATGCAAGACAACAAACCTTTTAGTACGTCAATCTCTATTGGTGTGAAGCTTTGCAAGAATAAGGATTCCAAAAAAGTGGATGATAATATGTATAGAATGTTAAATGGTAGTCTTCTATATCTAACCGCAAGCAAACCTCAGATTCTATTTATTGTAAGTTTGCTCTTAGGTTCATGCATTGTCCTAGAGACACACACTTCACAGTGGCTAAAAGTGTGTTAAGGTATATTAAAGGAACGGGCAAGTTTGGAACTTTTTTCCCAGCATCTATCGAAGTAACTATAAACCTGGTTGGTTACTCTGATAGTGATTGGGGTTGCAGAGTTGATGATTCCAGAAGCACCTTTGGATATCTTTTCTGGTTGGGAACAAGTTGTTTTAGTTGGATCTCTAGGAAGTAAGAAACTACAGCTTAATCAACAGCAGAAGCTGAGTACATAGTCGTTGCATCTGCTATGAATCAAGTTATCTGGCTAAGGAAGATGTTGAAGGACCTAGGCCGTGAGCAGAAAAAAAGCTACCAAACTCATGTGTGACAATATTTCAGCAGTTTCAATCTCAAAAAGTCAAGTCTTTCATGGTTGAACTAGGCATATCAATATCAAGTTTCATTTTATTAGAGAATTCCAGCAATATAATGAAGTGTTGCTTGTTCATTGTTCATCCGAGAACCAGCTAGCTGACATTTTCACTAAGTCACTGCCAAAGGAAAGGTTAGAAGATCTGAGGCAAAGAATTGATGTTGTTCATAAAAATGCCAAGGAGGAGTGTTAGACAATCAACATCTTTTCCAGCTTATTATTTTAACAAGTGATGAACAAATATATGAATGTGTAGAACCTGGATCAATTAGTGTAAACACACATAAACCAAATAAGTGAAATTTACCGACAACCACGTCTTGTCCATCTTGGTCATCCCTTTTTTCTCATAGCATAAGCTTGTACAGTAGCCCTTGGTCCACTAGCTTGATTAGCTCCACTTGCACCCTCTCCTTGGGTGTTTTTAGATCATGCACCTCTATTGGTTTGATGGGGATTAGTATAAGGCTTATTAACTAAGCCTTGAGTTTTGAAGGAAGGAACATGATTAGGATTAGGACAATCGTTCACTTTATGATCAAAGCTCCCTCAATTGAAACATACACCAAAAGCTCTCCTGCATGTAGCATAATGATTCTTTCCACATTGTGCACAAGTGGGAACGTGTGGCTTGGCTTTGCCATAATTTGGAATGCTAGCGGTTGAAAATTTTAATTTGTTTTCCTTATGTTGAGCTGACCTGTTAGCATACATAACCAACCTTAGAATCATCAAACCTTTCCCTTTTGGACGGACCTCCATAATCTGATCTAGGCTATCGGTATTTGCTTTCATTTCTACTAGCTTCTTCTTTATCAAGTCTTTTTCAAGAAAAAAGTAGTAGACACTAATTTACAAAAGTTTTCATGTTGCAGGATTGCCACATTCTTTTTGATGGGATCATTAATACCATCTTCAAATCTCCTGCACTTGTCTTTTTCCTCTTCAATAATACCTCTAGGATAACGAGAGTCTTAGAAACTTCTGTTGATACTCAGCAATAGACATGCCTCATTTTCTTAAATTGAGAAACTCTTTTTTCTTTGCATCACAATAAGCAGGTGAGACATACTTCACACGAAATTCCTTAAGAAAGTCAACCCAAGTAAGAACTGGAATTTCCACCTTGGCATTCGGAACACTTACCCACCAATCGTAAGAATTCTTTTGTAATAGTGAGATAACATACATAAATTTGGCAACATTTTAACACTCCAAATGCCCAAACACCCTCTCCATGCGCTAGAACCATTATTTAGCATCAGTGGAATCATAAGTGCCTTCTAACTCAACTCCACTCATTTTCCTCATTTTCTCAAAGTTTATCTTGTTGGGATCATTCATCGTTTAAGCCATGTGGTGGTAGAATTCAGCCATCTGTTCGAAAGAAGGATACATGGCTTGAGTACTACGACTCATGTGAGGATGTGGACCAGTTTTTACACCTTGATGGTTTCCCACATCAGACCCACTAGTATGGGGAACATATTGATGTGAGAAATGTTCTCTAACCCCTTCTAGTGCATGAAGTTAGGAAATAGAGTTACCAACCCTTCACAAGTCGCTTCCATTTGTCTATTAGAAGAAGAGGCCATAACTTAATTCCTTCAAAAGAGAAGATCACATTGCATTGGGAACATGTAAATGATGCATATGTACTATACATGAAATAAAAATATTATAAAACATGTAAGTAAACAAATAATATAACCAAAACCTTCTCAAAAGCGAATGAAATATTCAAGCAATACATAATAAATTTCCTAGGACCACAAACCTACACTCAGATACCAACACTTGTTGCGACCCTTTTAGAAGGATGCTTCTACTTTTAAAGAAAGCGAATATAATACTTGCACATTTAAAAGAAACTAACATAAGATATATTACTTATAAATCAATAGAGAAATTAGGCCCAAAAAATGTCAAAGTTATGAAGGCTTGTCACTTAGAAATTTAGTTGATCTCAAACATTTAATAAGGCAAGAGTTCGAATTTATGGTGGAAGAATCTTTCAAAATAATTTACACAAATAAGCTATGATATTTTCATGTATTATCCATACGACTACAAGACACGTTATAAATTTTTACCAACTTCAGAGTATCAAAATTATCCGATTCATGCTTCATACAAACCATCAAAATAACATTATATTTAGTATATTACATGACTTGGGTTTACACACCCCAAAACAAAAAAAACATGTCGTCATACTTATATTACAACCCATGGCGACATGATCAAATCAGTATTCAAATTACATGTAAATGTACAACACATAGGTCATATACAAATCCCGATTTTTACAAAATAAAGATTCCTATATGCAATTGGATCTTCCTTAAAGCTCTAAAAAACTCCATCTCCAACAACGAGCTTCAAGAATCCTCTCGAACAATCCCTACGATAGAAACAACTATCATTGAGCATAAACCTTAGTAGTGTAAAAACTATAGGTGTAGAGCCGTTAAATTCACAAAGGTACATTTCAATAGTCGTGGGCAAAACAATTGAAACATAATAAATAAATCAAGTAGAAAATATATCAAGAGTATAAAGTTTTATATTTAAAGATCTAAGTGTCAAAAACACTCATAGAACCATATCACAAGAGATAAAATAACAAGGATCACCCAATATATGCATCATTCCGTCACACCTAGCATATTAAAGTATCAAGAAGGACCGAAGTCCTGTATCAAGAAGGATCAAAGCCTAATAATCAAGTGAACCAAGAACCATATTAAAAATAGCTTTCTAGTTCGTACTTAAAATGGATAATTTCACTACTTAAGACAACAAAAATCCAAAGTCAAGATGGAAAAAGCTCCAAATAAAGATGCATTGAATAGTGAAAAAGTCATTGCCACAATAAGGAAAGAGTCCTAACAAGAATGTCAAGTGATTAACTAATCTGTACCAGTGGGTGAGTTACACAAGTGTCTTGAAAGCCTCAAAGAATACCATCATGAAAATACAAAATGACAAGGAGTAACCAAGGTACCAAGATAACCTTTCAAATATACCGGCAGGTAACAAGTACACAAGTACAAGGTTATACACAAACCTTAACCTTTTAGCATAGAAACCGTCCAACACAACTTCAAAAGCTCAAAAGTAAAACCAACACTGTATCAAGTTCCTCAACTTATACACGAGTATATACCACCTTGAAAATACAATTAAATAACTTCTTTAACTTCTAATAGATCAGTAATGTTGACATAAATCAAGATTATCATCACAAGTAAGCCTCCGTGTGAAAATACTACTATGCTCCCAAAACAGTAAATCTGGCCAGCCTGTACCTCATGTGGTAACTTAGTTTCGAAAAGGAAAATGGAAAAAATAATCAAGAATCACCACAAAATACATTTTGTACAAAAATACATAATAATAAAAACTAACAGTTGAACATAGGGAATTTCTAAATCCAAAATCTGGACAGAACATGAACTATATATCGTCCCATATTTAGAACCCATAACAGACAAACTAGATTCCCACATAAACATATGAGATATATATATTCTTTCAAATTGTATTTATTCACTGCAAACTGAGTTCTAAAAACCAAGATATGCTAAGAATACTAAACACTGCACAATTCAAGAATAAACAAAAGGATCAAGTTTTTCTTGAGATTTTATGGACTAAATGATTTTGAGAGAGTTTTCAAGGTTCCTTAACCTTGAGGAAAACGAATTCTCTAAAGGAGGTATGAAAACATTTCTTACATAAGTTATATTTATCAGTTAAAATAGCTGGAAATTAAAGGTGCCTGCCCAAAAAGTGAAAAGTTGGCTGCCTAAATTTTTTTTTATATATATATATATATATATATATACACGTAAATACCCCAATAGAATCCCTTAAATTACAATCACCATTTATGTTAAGCAAATTTGCAAATATCGCAAAATTTGAAGTTCTAAAATGACAATAAAACATACTGAAGTAACTAAGGAAAGTTGAATCAAAATAAGAACGCTATGGAGGCCTTGATGAGGTCAGTCCAGGAATTTAAAATGCGTGCAAGGTTACCCCAAGTTACCCCATTCCCCAAAACCCTCCATCAATACAATTTTTTTTAAACACAACCATGCTTCTAAAACATCCTCAGAAGCGTTCTTTGACATGCATAATACTAGCTTCACATCATATTATCAAACATGACCCTAAGATAATACGCAACAATACATATTTAAGACTTAACATCACATGATCATAAAATTAGCGCTGGACCACACCATAAGATGATCATCATACCAAATTGTCACTATTATATCAGAAAATCCTTTTCTCCACGATTCCTGACCAATATTGACTGTCCCAAAACCAGATTTTTTTACCGGTAATAATTTATTATTTCCCCTTATTATTGTTTCGAATAGTAGCTCCATGCCAATGTTAACACAAAAGTGTTCAATTAACCACATAACAAATTATTATTAATCCATCACACATAACAAAGTTATTCCCCTTTTTCATACCATTCTTTCAGAGAAAATCCAAGTAATTACACTCAGCACATTGGCAGTAATCCAAGCAATGCAATGCACGTATATTTATCCAAAACTTTATCACTAAATCAAATCATGTTCCTTATATTTATTACAATCTTGGATGACCATAAGAAGATCATCCATGCCTTTACATAGCCTCCAAGGCCAGATACCAATTATCACCTTCCTAGGTCAAACATTTTTTGCTTATGTCCCTTCAGCCATCATAATGACATCAAATTTATTTCATTGCGATACCTATTGGAATTTGGAGATACAAATTGCACTCAACCCATAAGTAAAGTGATAAACTGCACGGAAAGGAGTGAAGAAGTTGAACAAATCCCTAGAATATTTCATAGCTTCTAGAAGATTAAATGTGGATATCAACACGTCAATCCTTCAAATTCTATTTGACATTTGCTTTTGTACATGAAACAAGAAACCTGGACTCTAATACCAAATTATTATGAATAAAATCACTAGGCTGCGCGGGCACCTACTCCAACACATATATAGCAGAAGATTTATTCTCCAAATTGGGACACTCAATGTAGCAGTGAATAAATTATAAGCTAACACCCTATTTACATATGGAAATACTTTGAACTTAATTTAAGTAAAGTCCTTTTAAAAAAAATACATTGAACCCTCCCCAAAGAACTAGTCTAAACAAGTACAACAACTTCTAAGGGAGTATAAAATTATGAAAGAAATACAATACAACTTCGGAGATCATCTTTGTCTTGTCCAAGAAAACATCACTGATCCTGCAACCAGACTATGCCAAGTTGTATAGCAAGAGTATTATCAGTATAAACAAGACGTATTGGTATCTATTGACCTTAATCCACCACATAAAAACATGTCAATAATCAATGAATCATTTGGCTTGGAGATAAATTTAGGATCCCGATCCGGTCAGTCAATATTATCAATACAACTAGAGTGACCTTGAATCCTATACGCTCTATCTTATGTCACCACTCCTTTTTCCACTGTAAACTCCATAAGCTTTACCATTCCACCCTCATATCAGATCATAACCTAACCCTTCTATCAAAGAGAAATTTTTTCAAATACTAAACGACTACTAGCTCCGTTAACCTATATACTACTCTCCCTCAAGATCTCATGCCAACACCTTGCCTGTTGACAGTATTTTATAAACCATATGTAAGACTATCACTAAACCACATTGACTCAAACCCCCTAAACAAATATATCCCTGACCAACCAGGGACAAACATGTTACAAATATAATACAATAAATAAACCTGATTCACTTAAGGAAAAAAACATGTAACTATCAAATCACAGATAGTAAACACAATTCTCTCATGGAACCCACATAGAAATTGTTAGTGTACTAGACATGGTATCCATTAGTATGTATCGATGTCTATATATAAGGACCCTATCTCCTACTATATTGAATGCTAAAGACTACTTCTGTTGAGCCTTGGACTGAGTTGCTCTAATTTTAGGTCCTCATGTTGTCATGCCTTCACCTCCATAACTAGAGATGATACGGTTATGTCCTAAATTGTGACCACATCATCAGAATCTAACAATGTAACCCCTAAATTATCAATCTAATGAAACTCTCAGGGTATCACCCACTTCTCAACTCCATGTAAGATAAGCTACCCATAGAGTAATGACTAAGGACATCCACTACTTCATTCACCTTCCCTAGATGGTACAAGATTTTCACGTCATAATCTTTCAAAACCTCGAGCCATTAGTGTTATCCTAGATTCAACTCTTTTTTCCTAAAAATATACAAAAGGCCCTTATGATCTGTATAGAGTTAAACATACACTCCGTACAAATTATGCCTCCAAATCTTCAAGGAATGAATATCTTCCGCCAATTCAAAATCATTGGTCGGTAGTTTTTCTTGTACTTCTTTAGTTTTATAGAAGAATAAGTAATTACCTTACCATGTTGCATCAAAACCCAATCCAAACTAATGCTTGAAGCATCACATTAAACAACATATCCCTCTAGAACCTCTGGCGAGGTCAGAACTAGGGCTAAAGACATTATATCTTGAGCTTCCAAATAACTTTATGCACTGGATGTGGTCCACTGAAACATGGCCACTTTCTGATTTAATTTAGTCAATAGTGTTGAAAAAGAAGAGAACCCTTCTATGAATCTCCTGTAATACCCTACTAATCGTAGAAACCCATGAACTTCTATCTGGGTCATGGGTCTAGGACAAGTCTTCACGACCTCTATCTTTTGTAAGTCAACATGTATAGTAGACCTTGATACAATATGGCCCATGAAGGACATAGTATTTAATAAGAACTCACACTTTGAGAGCTTAGCATACAGTCTTTGACCTTGGAGTGCATGAAGTACTACTCAAATATGGTCCCAATGCTTTGCCTCTAATTGTGAATGCACCAGAATCTCCTCTTTAAACACGATCATGAACAACTCTATAAATAGCCTGATTATTCTATTCATTAGGTGCATAAATATTTATAGTACATTGGACAATTTGAAAGACATCACAAGAAACTCAAAATGACTATATTTGGTCTTAAAAGCTATCTGAAGAAAAACACTCTCTTAAACTTGCACATGATGTTTCCCTGAACGTAAATCAGACTTCGAGAAACATGGATCACCCTGTAGCTACTCGAATGAGTCATCAATCCTTGGCAGTGGGTGTTTGTTCTTTATAGTCACCTTATTTAACTATCGGTTGTCTATACCCATGCACAATGAACAGTATTTCTTTCGTACAAACAATATTGGTGCACATCACAATGATGCACTCAGCTTGATGATGCCCTTATCTAAAAAATGTTTTAGCTACTTCTTTAATTCTTTCAATTATGCATGTGTCATTATATATGGTGGAATAGATATCGGTTTGACATTTGCTAATGTATTGATAGAAAATTTATATCTTATTCTGCGGGGAATACCATTGAGTTTATCTGGAATGATATTGGGAAATTTATTAAACACCAGAATAGACTGTTAGATTAGCAGTTATGGGTCAATATCCTAAACCCTAATGATGTAATAAATACAGCGCTTAGCAATCAGTTTCCTCATCTAAAGATATGAAATAAACCTACCTTTTATTGTCGCTGAATTACCCTTCCTCTCTTGAACCACCCTTCTAGGAAAGTTGAATTTAACAATCTTTGCTCTATAGTTGACATTGATTTAACAAGATGCCAACAAATCCATGATAATTATAATATCAATATCTAATATCTCTAGACCTATTAGATCCGTACAGGTTTGGTGACCAACAATCTCTACTATACAACCTCAGTAAACCCTCTTGGAAATAATAGAGTCGCCAACTAGGGTAGATACAACAAAAGATCATTGCAATGATTCTGGTACTATATAAAACTTCCCAACAATATATTGAGTAGCATACTATAATGTGAACACAGGATCTATCAAGGCATAAATAGAGTGAGAACAAATTGTCTGTATACTTCTAAATACATAAATATGATATGCCGACTTCAAGAGCGAGATGTTCCCCCTTTACCTTGGCCTCTAGTTAAGAAAGATTTTTGCCCTCTCTCTGTAGAATGTAGTGAAGCCTATGACTCTACTATTGATCTGTTCCATTATCTTGAACACTTTTTGAACCTAAATGAATAGTATCTTTGTATATTACCCTCATTGCCATAAGAATAGCATATTGCGGAGTCCTAACGACTTCACCCAATATGTGATCCATCAGAAATATAACAACACAACACAACAAATATTGACTTCATCTGGAAGAGGAGACACTGCGAGCATGACAGTCGTGAGCTTTCACTTCAACTTGATTTCTCCTAGTGATCAAACCTAGTACCTTGGGATTGACATGGTTATGAACTAGGTGGTGTCTTTCAATACCAATGTTGGGACCACCCGGAGCGTCAGTTTGAAACCCTATGGGCCTATTCTCCTTCTGCAAGTCTCTCTTGACCATCTCGACAGTATATTGTTGATGTCAAAGACAATCTATGTTTTGTTTAATGGCCTAAATCTGTGATATGTCTATGTCATTATTAAATGCACTTATAGTGCAAGCGTGATAACATTAGGATTCAAAATTACTCAATGTATATGAGTAAGCTCTATAGAACAATTTAAGCAAAAGAAGGGTAACTTTCCTGAACGATGTCTGTAGCTTCTTTCTTATAGATTAGGGTGCACAATAAATTTATAAGAAAGACTCCTCTTGAGTTTATTACAGACTCCCTAAGATATGACGGTTCTCTGGTACCAAGTATTTCATGCCCCAAAGTCAGGGGCGCAACTGGCACCTAATGTAAAAACGGAGGCCTAAGGTGAACCTACTAAACTATTTTCTAATGGTGCATAACAGCCACACACAAACAAGAAAACAAACAAGTATATCTCATCTTAAATATAAGCCCTCAGCCGGCAAAGCCCCTATAAATATCTCTACAAAGAAAATAGTTACTCCCAATAGTTAATATAAAACCATACATAGCTAGCACAACAGCCTATTTGAGCCGTCAAGTTCACCATGGCATCTAGGAAAGCAAAAATGTTATATGGTCCATCAAAGCCACCATGATCTCTAAACAAAAGCCTTAAAAGTATGTATATACCCAATACATGAAACAACAATAAAATTTCAGCAAAGCTACAAACAAGGCTAGCATGGCAAATGATGCCTCTACACAACCCAACAAAATAGTCTACAAGACTCTATAAATATAATACTTGGACAAGATAGGACCCCGACTTACATAAAATCTATATACAAAAGAACAAGTAAACCTTCATAACTTTAACAATTCCAATAAGAAAGGAGTCAACAAATAAACATGATATGCGGTTGTGCTACTCGGCATGATTTTTTTATCAACACTCAAGACCTGCAGGCATGAATGTAGCGCCCCAGGCAAGGAGCTTGAGTATGAAATAATTTCATGAGCATATAAGATAAACGGAAAACTGAAAGTGAAGTATTAGAATTGAACAAAAGAGGTAGGATGGAACAAAAGTATAATACATTATCTTCCTACAATAAGAAATATAAACACATAACAAGAACTGGCCCCATAAGCTTAGAAGGAACAAAAAACACATAATCACTATAAGTCCTAACAAGCATAAACAATAACAAAATACTCATATTGGCCCCCTTACCTATATCCTAGTGATAATCTGATTTGAACTTATTAATGTACATGTGCCATGAATCAACGCCAATCATAGGCTTTGTTGTACAATATAAGTGTTTACCAAATAGCCTGCCCGTCCCATAGGTACGATCAACCCAGCCTTTAGGCACGGTCTACTCGGCTTGTAGGCACAGTCTACCTAGCCCATGGGCATAGTCTACCCCACCTGTAGGCGAGGTCTACCCGCCCGTAGGCATGGTCTATATAAATGTAGGCATGGTCTACCCAACCTGTAGGCACGATATACCAAACTTGTAGGCACGATATATCAATTAATAAGTATGCTCAAGATTTCTGCAGTGTTACTCTCTTTTGAGGCCAAATCAAGCCAAGCGATAAAAAAATCACAACAATAACAAGTGATAAAAAGCGGCTGAAACACAATCAGTATATGCTTTTCTTGGTTTCTAAGTAAGGAATAGATTCCTAATGATTGTCACTATATCATGCTATGGTAGCCATCTCAATTGGCTTAGACTAGAAGTCATATAACAATTGTATATAGGTCATTCTTAGTCAATTAGGATAATGCCAAAGAAACATAGCTTTAACATACCTTTCAATCGAATGCTCAAAGGTGCCTCTAAGAATCGTGACAAAAAAACTCATGCGATAATGTGAGAATCAACCAAACTGCCAAAATAAGTCATAACCAATTGATCAGGCGTTAAGGTCGTCATTATGACCTGAACACTTTTAACTCGACCAAAAAAATCACAATCTCAAAATAACTAACAACTAATAACAACAACGTGTGTCTATGAAAATCTCAGAAGAGCGACTAGCACACGAGGTAATATAACAAAGTGCACTTCACGCATTTCAATTGATAACCTTCGTACGCGACACATAAAAGTGGAAAACCAATATCCATTCCCTTCATAACTTTAATACCATCAATATACATCTAAAACAAATGAAAATAGCACAAAAAGTAGGCTTCCCGCAGCCACAAAACTCAAACGCCGCCTCATGGCTCATAAACTGACAATATGACAAAAATGTAAAATCACGAGGGAGGAGATTGAAGGAAACTTCTTGATAATTGTCAAACTACTCTTCAAAACTAATCAAAAGAGTAAGAAGTTGTTGTCAATAAAAATATCCAACTAAGAGTCCGGGTTGAATCCCATAGAAAATTATATAGCGCAGAGAATTCAATTGAGAAATTTTAAATGTAAATTGATTCATTTGTAGTAATAAGAACAAGTGGATTGATGATTCTACCAAATTTACTAAAACGGTTTGGATTTTAATAGTCACAATTAAACTAAAATTTGACAAAATCAAATATGTAACATGAAATCTAGGGGTGCGGGGATCAAAAATCAATATCACATAGGGGTAATTATGTTGCTCTATAGTGATGAACATTCATGGATAAGGTGGGTAATCTTCAATGACACTAGTCTTCTTTCGATCTCATAGCATCAGTTTACAAAATCTCTTTTCGGCCTCGTTTATGTGCAGAACTAGACAACCCAATTTCTTACTATATTCTCTCTTTCAATGTAGAAATAGGGAAAATTGATCCGACCCATAATCTCTATTTGCAAGAAAATTAGAGACATCAAACCCAAACTCCTAATACGGACTAATTACCCACTCCAATCAATCTCTTTCAAGCATCAATCGAAGCTCAGAAGTAGCATTTAAGTTAGCAACCAGAACCCATAAGTTTACCCCATGCTAATTAGCCCAAATCCATGTCTGAACATCAACAAAATAGAGCATCACACAATATCCACTTCATTAAATCAACATCCAACCCCATAATTCCCCCCCAGATCTTGGGGTTTTCACCACCCATCACAAAGTGTAAAGAAATTATACCTTGCATGAAAGAAACCATGGGTAACATGAAATTAGCAATTACAAGCAATAACCACTGTGAATTTCAACTTCAAATTGTCAATTTCTAGAGCCAAAGTTGAAAACCGCAAAAACTAAAAATGTTTCTCTCTAAAAGAGGCAAAACTCTGTCACTATTTTTTTATCTCCTCTTTCTCTCTCCTTTGGGATATTTATAGTTTCCTAATAAATTTCCCAATACTCAATGTGTGACATATTGGGCGACATTAGTCGGGTTCGCTAAACACATTGGGCAAACTGCCAACTGCACTTCAACTCTCCTTTCTTTTGCTTTAGGATTTAGGTGTTTTAACCTCAGTCGGGTTTGAGTTTGCCTTTCATATTAGGAGTATCACCGAATACCACCTTTGTTTGCCTTTAAAGCCGTTATTTTTTCTCCAAGTACTGTCACCTTTGGCAATGGTCACACCCATTGGGCGATTCGCCCTTCATGTTAGGCGATCACCAATGTGGAGTTTACACTTCTTTTTCATGTGTTTGGTCCTTATTTCACACATTCACCCTTGCCTTGTCCCTTAGCCTTCATAGATGGAAATCATCAAAATATCATTAGAATAGGATAAAATTAGGCATTGAGGACAATAATTGTTGAGCTAATTAGGACAATATCAAAATATCTGTTAATTCTCTTGACAATAAATATTATATTTGTTGAGCACAACAGTCTTCCTCAAGGGTCAAACATAATCCCAACTCTGCAACTTTAGGAAAATGCACCAAAACAAAACCTAAGTCATAGGAATCGATTTCAAACATTAATCTGTGAGATTCTAAGAAAAAAAGGTGTAGAAACTTACCTCAAAGTATCTCAATCATATACTTAACTTAATAACCAGATTACACACGAAATTCCTTCAACCACTATGAAAAATGATAAGAAATAGCACAAAATGAAGCTTACGACGAGGAGATTTACCAAACTTGAGTCAATGAAGAATCAAGATAGAATGAAGTGTTTTCTCACATCAAAGGTCTTGGATCTCTCTTAAATGGATATTTGATTTTTTTTTCCTTTGACAAAATAAGAATTTTATCTTTTTGAAGTTAGAAAGACCCTTTTAAAGTTGGCCAAACCTGGCATGGATCTGTGACTCGGTTTGTCCGGATAGGCTACATTAAATGCTCATAACTCGTTTCTACAATATCGTATTGAAAAATAGTTTTGTGTGTTGGAAAGTAGAGTCGTAGACTTTCAATTTGATTTATTATAGGTCTCTTAACTATATATATATATATATATATATATATGGAGTATACCCTTCCCAAATCATTACATAAATGAGATCATATAAATACTTCTTCATATAAAATCCCTCGCTTAAGATTTTATTTCAGCGCACCCCTTGACCTTACATGTCAATGATGGTTTACGTAAATTATAATAAATTAGCTTGTCGAATAGAAGATATTATTTCAAATGTTACAAACTTATCGGGCTTTACAAAGAGACCAAACACCACCACCTCCTCCCCAGGTGTTAGCTCTAAATCTACCAGTCGGTGACCCTAAGACTCCACAATAAGCTACCAGCATGCAAGATAATTAGTGGGCCGATGATTAGACCATGGAGTTCAATTCAAGGGAAATAAGAACAACACCTATACAAAGCATTTCTGTTTCCCATCATTGTGATGCATCACCACAAGCAACTCTCAGTGTAGCCTACCCACGTTCCTCCCACAATCACATTGCAACCATCCCAGATAGATGGGCAGTGGTGTCTCCATCCAGTCAAATCGACTTATCCATTGACCCAACAATTTCAATCCCACATGAAGTTGAAATTGATCCAAATCATGCTTACTTTCCCTTGAGATAACCTCCATATATGTGATTCAGGGAGTGTACTAAATGTTGTTTTCAAGCATTGGGGACATTGCTTGTTCTTTTAGTTGGGGTGTGCTAGTGTTGTACAGAGGAGAAATATCATAACTGTAGTTGTTTAGTAAATTGTTTGATATTGTTCATAGCCGGGTTGATATTTAATTTCTCTATTGTTTTACTTTCTATGCTTGCTAATTGCGCTTAGTGCCTCCAATGAGCCTTGTTCTCTTAATAAATTTATGAGCGCGCGATTCAAATCAACTTTGTGAAAAGTAATTAAATTAATAAATTCACATAGTTTTTTTACCACAATTAATTCCCAAGGAGAAATTTTTTCTTTGAAACCTTTTTTGTCAGTCGGGTTGGTATCTCCCTATGATAGATTGAGAGGCAATTTTATTAAGGAAAAAGGCAATGCTTTAGTCTTTAGTTTGAGTCTTGAGTCACACCTCTTGCAAGAAGAACTACAAAAAAAATTATTTGTGAAGCATGGTTGAAAATGATTTAAAAAAATGAGGGAATAAGCGAATTTGAAGCAATCTCTTATCATGTGTGTTACATTCTATAGTTGGCTTTGTGATGAGCAATTGTTGTTAGTTTGTGTTGTGCACATACCTCATGTTAAAATAAAATTGGGTGTTGAATGAGTGAACAATGTCTTGAATAGGAGGAATAAGTTGAAGATGACTAAATTATGTGAGTGGTACGCTGAAATGAGATGTAATGGAAATAGGAAGTCTCTTAGTCACTTTGACCAAACGATATCCTACCTTTTTCCAAAGCCTAAGATTAACCCACAAGTCCTTGGTGATTTTTAGCCTTGACAAACTATATTAGTGTTGGTTCACATACCAGGTAAGCCTATGGTTTGATGCGTGTATACTTGAATTCCTTTGTGAGAGTGAGTGAATTTGCATGATCTATAATCCATTGAATTGATATTCATGATTGTGAGTAGGGTTTTCTTTTGTTTTTGTGGAATTACGTTGATATGTGTGGACCATCTCATTTAAAATCTTAAGCTTTTAGAGAGAGAATAATTTTAATAATTTAATTATATTCTCAACACGCCTCCTCACGTGCGGACCTGATTCTTTTCATGGGCCAGACACGTGTAAATTCTTTTTGATATGGCTGGCGATGAGATTCGTTCTTAGAAACGGCATGCCTTCATTGATACCATATCGAAGTGTATGACCATAAACTTTTAAATAGGGCACACTTTTAATTATTTAATTGTATTCTCAACAGTGTAAATCTTTAGGAAAACCTTGAAGGTTGATTCCCTTTACTTGAGATGCTTTGAAATTGTGCTCAACTTAATTAATATCCTAGATTTGTGCTTGAAAAAGTTGTTTTAAATGAGAAGAATTTTGAAAGGAAGAAAACCTTTTTCGTTTAATGATGGTTGAATCAATTATAAGTTGTGTTTGTATATAAAGTCTTTTTATTTTGAATCTTTTGATTTTAATCTTTATGAGTCTTAGTGTCACGACCCAAATTACACCCTAGACGTGACATGGCATATAGGACCCCAAGAGGCCGTACACAGGAAACTTAGCATGCATCATACAAGATAATAGAATTTAAAAGTTCAAAAGACAATTATATCATAAAATGTTTGATAAGAAAACGAAGCGGAAAATCTAACATAGTCTCAAAGACATCTAGTACATCGAGAGTGATTGGGATGTAACCCATGCATCAAATATATTACGGAAAAGTAAGCACAATAAGCAATAAATGTTTCGTTCCTCAGAACATGAGGAATCACCAATCTTCAAATCTACTATGGTGATCACTAGCCACAGAGATGTGATATAGGAGCATCGGACCCTACACTAGTGAAACAATGTAGGCAAGAGTATGCGTTAGTACAAAGAATTTACCAAGTATGATAGCAATGCCTAAATTATATGAAATCATGCTAAAAAGGACTTTAAATAAAATGAAATGATCAAGCTAAATCATGAGATAAAAGAGTTAGAAAACATAAATAAACATTGTCAAAGCAAGCTAACATCTTTAGAACACTCGTGAGATACTTCTAGAAGTAACCTTAGTTCATTATTGTGGGAGATTTATCTTTAACCGACATAGAGACCATGTGAGCTATAACATGGAATTTGGTGTCTACATCACACCGCAAAAGGGATTTCCTACTTGCCAAGGTAAAGACCATGAACTTCTAGCTTACGTGGATCCACTAGCTAATGTTTGTCTAGACAACCTATGGTGGCACATAGTTTATGGGACATGGGTATTCACCACTTGTGCACTCGGTACTAAGCATAAATCCCACGGAATAGTCATTAGTCTTAACTTATCTTAACATTCATGAGACATGGGTATTCCCCGCTTGTTTTATCATAAAAAGACATGAGTAATCGCTGCTTATCTTATTATTAGAAGACATGGGTAATCGCCTCTTATCTTATTATTAGAGTGCATGGTTAATCAACACTTGTCTTATCATTAGAATGCTCCTTAACTTGATTCATCTTAGGTGAGAAGACCTTTCAACCTTATGAATCCTTTATGTGAGAAAACCCTTTCACATTCATGTTTGAGCAGTATGTGAGAAAACCTTTCACAATAATAACAACAACATTGATGCTTTTCTCTCAAAGCAACTTAAACCATTTACATCAATTTCATAAAGAACATGCATATCTTCATAAATTCATCATTCATCTTTTAAAACCCACATCATATCATCAAAGTCTAGTAATCATGGGTCATGCATGGATTCATGGGTGATTAGACTTAAAACATGCAATTTCTTCAATTCATGCATACAAAGACATAAAACAATTAATTGGATCAACATTGAAAGGAATCCATGGCAATTGAATAAAACCTTAACATGATTGGGGAATCTTACTTTAAAAATTTGAGAATTTAGGAACCCTATGGAGGAAAGGTCTCCATAGGGGAATACTATCATACAATGATGCGAAAATCTTGAGATAAATAGTAAATTTTGAGACTTGACTTGAATCCCTAGCGTTCTTCTTCAAGCCTTAGAGAGAGAAATATTTGGGGAAGAACTTTGATCAACTTTGAGGATTTTAGAAGAATGAATTCAATTGTGTGATTTTGCGGGTAAACACATTTATATAGGGCCTAGGGTAGAAGAAAAAATGACATAGTATTAAATTAAAATAATAGGGAGAATACATAAACGACCATGACTTAAAACTGTCGAAGTGCCTCTCACGAGGGGCTTCACGGGCCGTCGAGATCATCACGGCCCGTCAAGTAGGTCGTGACGATTCCCTGCCCAACAGGGCTTCACTAATTCAAGCATAACATTTTACTCCGTGCTCGAAATTAGGCAAACTTGGTGGCGTCGGATAAAGGACTCAATTATCTTTAATTTGGTAGGTTATGGACCACCTAATTCATTTTGTGCTGAAAGATATGATCGTTTTAAGTTGACCTAAAATTCTAAGTCTTACAAGTCTCTTTCACGAACAACTTCACGGTCCGTGTAAAGCTTCACGGACTGTATAGAAGTCTTTGGCCCTTTTAAAGTGACCTTGGATAACACACCACTAACAGGGTGACTTGTACGACCCACTTGAAGGGCCATCCAAGTCATCACGGGCTGTTTGGGCACCATCCAGGTGACTTCTATACAGGGCAGTCCTGAATTGCTTTCACGAGCCCTTTAACAGTCCATGGACCCCTACATGGTCCGTCTAGGGAACTACGAAGGGTCCATGGTCCATTTTGGGTTCGTGAACTTGCATGTTTTACCTCTTTCTAGACCTTTTTCAAATCCGAGGTGTTATACTTAGCGTGTAATTATACAAATCATATCTATTTTGTGGCCAAGTGCAACTTCTATGCTTTGTGAATGCTTTGCTTGAGTACAAACAATAGTTCATGTTTAGGGTTTGATCAGTTTGTATTTTACCAACTTATTGAACTCAAATTACTGAAGCATGTGTCTTAAACGGGAGCCATAATTGAGAATTACAAGGGGGCGGATAGATATAACTTCCATCAACATATACAAAATACTCTTGTCCTCTAAGAAAAGAACACATTTGTATTTACCAGAGAAAATAATTTTTACAGGTTAAATTTATGGAGATAAAGTGATGGGCTTTGTTGAGAGTAGATTTAATTATACTAAAACTAAGTTATCTCTTATCTGTAGAATTACTAGTTAACGTAGGAGTCAAACTTTTCAATGAAGTTGTAAGAGTCGTTCCAATATTTGCAAACCATCCCACAAAGATATAAATCATCCTAAGTATTTAATAAAGCTTTCAAAATTCAAATTAACCCTTATTAACAAAAAATGGGGACTTTGGTCAAACATTCTGAAACTATTCTTTCAAATCTGAAAATCTTATCTGAAACTCATTCGGCCACCTCAGGCTCCATGTCACCCATCCCTTCAAGTTATAAAATGAACAATGAATATATATTAAGGTTCAAAACAACAATAGCAAGATGAAAACAAAAAATGACAGTGATGATTGTTAAAATTAGTAAAACAATTAATAAATTTGTTACTTTGTCTATTAAAGTAATATTTTCTATCTCTAGTGGTTAACAAGTAATGTATAAGCATAAATAAATTCTCACGCTTTATAAAATTTTAAATAGATGTGCTTTTATACGAATTGTGCAAATGATTTAATTTGTATCTTAAAGTAGATTAAGCAATTTAAGTTAGATTTTGTAGAAGATTTGTATAATTCTAATTCAACAAAAGTTTGAAAAAGTTGGTAGTCCCCATAAAAGTATTATTTTTCAAAATTAAGTTTCACAACTCTTAAGAACTACACATTGACTTATGTTTGCAACGTGATCAGATGTTAATTAGTAATTAGGTTATTGCATTTATTTAGGAGTTAACAAGTTGTTTCCTAGTCTTTAGGCTACAGGAGTAGTGGAGTCAGTTTTTAGAGTTAGAATTATTTGGAGAGTAAACGTGTTTTATTTATTAGGTTTTCTATTTAAGGACTCTTGTAACTGTGTATTTTGAAGTAACAATACAGAGAAAGTTTCCACACTTTCGAGTCTTCTCTTTTCATCTTTTCTGCAGTTAATTTTCTATCGTTTGGTATCTCAGCCAGATTAAGTCTTTCCATTTCTCAGTACTACTGCAGCAAAAAACAGATGACCTCTGAAAATTTTGTTGAGACCGCTATTCAGAACTTCGATGGTTAGTACGACCATTGGAGCATGTTGAAGGAGAACTTCCTTAGGTCCAAGTAGTTTTGGCCAGTTGTCAACATTGACGTACAAGTTCTAGCCACTGGGATTGCCTTGTTCGACGTACAAAGGGTAGAGTTGGACAGTCTAGGGTTAAAGGATCTCAAGGCAAAGACTTATCTTTTTCAGGCTATTGAGAGCTCAATACTGAAAACCATTCTTTGCAAGGATACTTGTAAACAAATATAGGATTCCATGAAGAAGAAGTATCAAGGAACAATGAAGTTAAAAAAATGCAGCTTCAAGCACTCCGTGGTGAGTTCGAGACTCTACGTATGCAAGGTGGTGAGTCGGTAACAAATTATTTCTCTAGGATGTTGGCTATCACAAACAAAATTTGAAATCATGGTGAAAGACTGGAGGATGTTACCATCATTGAGAAAATACTCTACTCAATGAAAGCAAAGTTCAACTATATTGTTTGCTCCATTGAAAAGAAACAAAAGACATCAGTACTCTTTTTCTTGAGGAGCTGCAGGGTTCTTTGTTGGTTCAAGAACAGAAAATAAACCAACAAGACAAGGATGAAGTAGAATTGAAGGCAGCAATGTCATTGAAAGGTACAAATCAGGATCAAGTTAAATGGAAGGGAAAGAATCAGCACTAGAAGAAGAAGAAGAGCACTGGAGATTACCAGGAAAAAAGAAAAAAGACGTGACAAGTCTCAAGTTGAATTCTATCGATGCCATCAACTTGGACACTATCGATCTGAGTGTCACACCAATTTAAACACGAAGAGTGGTGGACGATCTAACTTTGCAGAGACGGAGGAAGACGTGCAAATAAAGGGAGGAGAAGAGGAGATTTCACTTTGATGGCATATTCTACCAAAAAGAAAGAATAAAATGATGTATGTTATCTCGATACATGCTGAAGTAATCACATGTCTGTGCAGAAAAAAGCATTCTTCGAGTTGGATGAAACTTTTTGAGATACTGTGAGATTTTGAGATGATTCAGAGGTCTCTGCAATGGGAAAAGGGAAGGTAAGAGTCAACTCCATTCATACCATCAGTTATGTATTTTATGTCCCTGCATTGAAGACTAATCTACTAAGTGCCGGGAAACTTCAAGAAAAAGGATATGAACTTAATATCAAAGGTGGAGTTTGTAAGATACGAGATTCTCATTTAGGGTTAATCGCTCAGATTAACATGTCGTCAAATAGCTTGTTCCCTTGCGAGTCTTTTCTTTTCATCTTTGGTGCAGTTAATTTTCTATCAACTTTGTTGTCCTTTCTAGGAAAAATGGAAAGGAATAAATTGAATGTTTACGTACGATCTTATGAAGTCTTATAAAAATACTCTTGTATTTAATTGTTTCGAATTAACCCTATTATATCAGTATAGATTATTATCTGGATCAATCTGTCCATTCCATTTTTTTCATTTTAAACACAAATTCTTGAGTTCATATTGATTTATGAACTCAATAAATTTTCTAAGCAACCACAACAAAACATGTCGAGTGTAATCCCACATGTGGAGTTTAGGGAGGATGGTGTGTGCGCAACCTTACTTTTACCTTTTGAGATAGAAAGGTATTTTTTGGGCAAACCCTCAGCTCAGTAATGACAACACATAATATGGTTAATAAATCAACAGAAACAATATATAATAACAAAATTGAGGAAAATCGTAGTATGTGAATGATGATAAGAATACTAATAAGGGAGACTAGACAACGTTTAACTACCTACTAATCTTAATCCTCGACATCTATATCTTCTTATTTAGGGTCATTTCCTCGTTAAGCACCACATAAAAGTTTGCAAGTATAACCATCAAAACAAATCATTTCAAATGTTTCAAAAAATATGTTTTGAATAAGTGTCATCTATATAGAATCCATTTATTAGATAGTGTATTTATTTAGTTTGGAGATATTAAAAATGACCTTATTTTTTTGTGTTTACATTGATGAAAGAAAAAATTAGAGAACCTTTTCAAAATATTCACATACAGAGGTAACAACATTAATATGGAGATTACAGTAATCCAATTTTGCTACCTAAATACAATAAATATAGGACCAGAGACCAAAAAGTTCACATACCAATATAAATATTTCTGGTGATACATATCTATGCCAAATTTCTCAACTTCATTTTTATTTGAAATGTTCTCAACTTCATTTTTATTGCTCCTAACTCAAAATCGCAAGTTCCTTGTGAAACTCTCAAGGTAAGTAAGGGCTTCTTATTTTCTTTTAAATTCTTGCAATTTCATTTTAATTTGTAAAATTTAAATAATATATCAAATTAGTTTACTTATATATTATCAACTCTCCTTTTTGATGATCTGATTCTTTAATTTATTTTTATTTTTTTGATGATTTTTTGTATTTGGATAGTAGGGGAATGGAGAATGTGATAGGAAATTGAAAGATTAAAAATCAAACCCTCTCCAACAAGGTGAAAATTTATCTATCCAATCAACTTAGCTAGAAAGATTTCCCTATTTTTTGTGATGTCTAATTATGTGACTGTCTGGAAATTGTAAAAGATTTGATCATATGTCTACTGTAGATCAGATTCTCCTTTCAAGTTTTCATGAATTGTTGTTCGGAATAGATGGGATATGTGGAAAATGTTGTCTCTCAGTTCTAATTGCTTGAAGAGTATATCCATTTTTTTTTACATAACATGACTATTTCAGGAAAATAACTACCCCCTTTAAATATAATCAAAAAATATAATTAGTTTTTTATATGACTATAGGGATGATCTAGGTAGCAATAGATTTATTGGCCTAGGACTTCTCTCATATTCTCCTTTTATTAAAAGAAACGGAGGTCGCCTAAATTTCTACTATTTTGAAAAGAAATCCAATATATGTAGGAACAGAAACACAAACTCAAAAATGAAAACAGAGGAACAAATAAGTCTAGATAGGGATGCATAAGTTTTTAATTTGATCCAGAATTTTTTTTGAAGTATCTTGTCATACAAAAATGAAATTTAAGATGCACACCTACTTTAATAGGGGTGATCCCTAAAATTATCAATTTTAATTTGAGAATCCACAAAAATACTAAAATGTCACTGTTGGGATTTTACATGTGATTTATAGAAAGTTTTGAAACCCTCTATCAATACACAAAAATATTTTCTTACTTTAAGGGGATTCAATAATTCATGTACAACAAGAATATCTCTCTTCTATTTTACAAAGTTAAATTTTCTGATGAAGAAAATTCAACTGAGCCCCCTTTGCTATACATATCTCTGACCATGTTACACACATGTGTATTAAAAAAACATAAGTGTCCAAAACTTTCTTGTTCTATTTAACAATGTTATAACTACTCTATCAGTTTTTTCTCATTCAATCAAATCAATCTCTAGTATAGTTGTAATGGCTTCAACCAAAGCATAAACAAATTATTTAGAGGAACGCCACCAATCAAAAGTTGATATGATCTAAAATGGGTTGTGAATTTAAAGTGGAAACTCAAGTATATGGATTCATTTGTTCTTACTATAATGCCTTTTTTGTTTCTTCTGTCGATGCTTGTCATCACAGAGTCAAGTACAAGACTCGATTGATTGATTATAATGTTGCGGCACAAGAGGATATTGTTACTCTCTCCAAGGTCCGTTTAATTTCACCTGATCCTCAAAATGAATCAATGCCAGTGAAAAATGACTTCCATCTATACAATATGGTTAATGTGTTCGACAATGATGGCTGCTGGTTAAGGATTATCACCATGAAAAATGGAAAAAAAGACCTATGTCTATTTTGCTACTACTGGGAATAACATTTCATATCCTACTGATGTATTGAGATTTCATCAAGAATGATCTAATAGAAAGGGATATTTTTTCCCAACATAAGACAAGATTTTTTACTTGTAATTATTTTGGTTTAAATGAATTTAATATATATTGTAGGATAATATGAATGACACTTAATCATTCTTCTGATGTCATATTAAAAAAAATTCTATGAGATTTTGATAAGGGGAATTATTAAGTGACATTCATATTATACTACAGTATGTAAAAATATTTGTTGAAACCAAATTCATTACAAGTCAAAAATCTCTCTTTGTTTTGAGAAGAAATATCCACTTACCATTAGATAATTCTTGATGAGATCTCAACGCATCAGTAGGATTATCAATGTTATCCCCATTAGTAGGAAAATAAACATAATCAATTGGTCCAATTTTTCAACTGATAAGCTAGCCATCATTGATGAACACATAAACCATATCATATATATGAAAGACATTTTTTACTATGCTCAGTTGGAACAAGGTGGCCCTAAAAAAGATACAATCTCCTCCAATGGCTCGGCTTTATCATCAGTCAATAAAGTCTTTTATTTGACTTTGTATTGATAAGTGCCAACTAAAGAAATAATAGTTGCATTGCAGTAAGAACATACAAAGCCATATAATTGACTTGCCACAAGAACTTTATCACCCATTTGGAATAATTTTGTTGTCTGCCGTTTCTTGAATGGTATTTCTTTTATTGACTTTGAGATCATCATCAATTCTTGATTGGTGGTCTTCCTTTGAATAATTTTTTTTACATTGGTTGAAGGCATTGCACTTATACATGAGGATGATTCAATTGAATGAGAAAAAACTGTAGAGTAGTCATATCATTAGTAGATAGAACCTAAAAGTTTTTCACTTATGGTTTTTAATATACATGTCTCTAACCTTTTTCGGAGCTATATATAGCAACATGGACCAAGTTATTCCAATTTATAAGAAAAAATATACTTTACAAATGTCACGATACAAAAATCGGGGTCATGATGGATCCTATTCAAACCCACTAGTAGGTAATCCTAAATCTTAGCACGCAACCAGAGATAACTAGCCTAGGGAGTGAAAGAGACAAAAAGAAACAGAATATAGAATTTTAAGGAAAAAAAATAGAATAAGGAAACATTATATAAATATATAGAACCATGGATGAGGAAAAAATAAAAGATTCAACCCAAAACATAGTGAATGACATTACAAAGCTTCTACAAAAAAAGAGTACATCCTAAACATAATCAACAAATACATAATTTGTTTCAAAATAAAACTTGTATTTGTTGGTTTTAGTTGGTGACGTCGCTTGGATAAGGCCCGTGTTGGCGCATGAGGCTACGGAAAATGTTTAAATTTGAAAATGGCTAAAATTCGACAAAACCCTTATATCGATGTTAGAAGAAGGTAGCTTAAAATTGATGTTGATGATTGGGTTCATTAGAAAATCTCACCTATGAAGGGTGTGATGAGGTTTGGAAAGAAATAGAAGATTAGTCCCTGATATATTGGCACATATAAAATTTTGAGATGTATTTGAAATGTTGCTTATTAATTTGAGTTACATAATGATTTAGCATTGGTAAATCCACTATTTTATGTCTCTTTTTAGAAGAAGTGTTTTGGAGATCCAACGTCTATTGTACCTTTAGAAAGTGTGGGAGTTATGGAACGCCTTTCATATGAAGAGGTTCTGGTTGAGATTTTAGACTGTAATGTTCGGAAGTTGAGAAATAAAGAAATCGTTTATGTAAAAATTATTTAGAGGAATCAATTAGTTGAGGGTACTAGTTAGTAGGATGAAGCCAATATGATGTCCAAGTATCCCCATCTCTTTCCCTGCGCTCCTATTCTAGCTTGAGGTATTAGTTCATCGTGGTTCATTCTTTCGGATTCATGCGTCGTAGTCACTCACATGTTTGCATATGATTTTATGTTCTTGAAATAGTTGATTTTTATGTTATCATTTAGCTTAGAGTAATTTCTCCTAGTTTATGTGCATATTAATTAGATTAGAATTTATATATGGTTGTTAGTTTCTCTCCTACTCTATTCATGCTAGCACGAGACCCATTCGAGGATGAATGTTCCCAAGGGGGAGATATTGTAATACCTTTGAAATCAGATAGTTTTAAAAGATAGGAAAAGTTAAGTTCGATGCACAGGTGCAGTGACTACGAGTCATATCTACGGACTGTAGTAGGTTCTATGGGCCGTAGGAATGAATTCCTAGACTATGAGTTGAGTTTTGGAAAATCCAAGTGCAAGAAAGTGAACCTACGACTTGACAAGATGAGTCGTAGGAAGTTTGATGGGTTGTAGGACTTACCTGTAGAGTTGATTTAGTGATTTGATTTAAGTTCTCAGGTCTATAGTAGGATTTGACGTGTCGTATTTGGTTTCACGGGTTTTAGGAAGCACACATAGAAGGGACATAGACTTAATGAAATTTTTGAGTTGAACTTAAGTTCTATGGGAGAGGTCTACGTACTGTAGATTTAACTATGGATTGTGTAGCACCCCAAAAAATTCTAAGCTATGAGCCGAATCATTCTATAACACCTCGCAACTATACTCTTAAAATTTGAATCATTTGTGTAACACCTCGAACTTGGAAAAAGGTTAATAGGCAAGTCTACAGCCCTGAAACAGACAATGGACCCTTCATTGAAGCCTAAACGACTCTTGAAAAGGACAACGATCTGTTTAGGGAAGTGGCCCAACTGTTTAAGAGTTTCCAAGGGAGTTCACCCGGACGGAACCATAAACGTTCCATGAAGTCCTAGATGGCCTATTTAGGGGAGGATGCCCAGCTGTCCAGGGCTGCAAGGCAAATGGTCTCCTGGACGGTTCCCTATACAGCCCGTGAGGACCTGTACAGACCGTCCAACCCTCTGTTTAGAGGACCTCGTCAGTTTTCTAGTTAAGGTAAACTTCAAATGACCGTATATCTTAGCACATAACGAATTAGGTGGAACATAACCTATCAAATTAAAGGTCTTTGAGTCCTCTTTCTAACGCCACCAAGTTTGCCTCATTTTGAGTTTGGAGTAAAAAGTTTTGCCCATTTAAGGGAAGTCCTTTCAGGCGGATGAAGCTTTAAGGCCGGCTATATGGCCATTGAAGTGCTTCATGGGCCGTGAAGCCCCCCTTTTAAGGCACCTCGTCAGTCTTTTAAGTTGGGGTCATTTCAGACTTTCTCATATGCGTTTGGTACTTAAGCTACGTCATTTTAACCCCTATTATAAGTCTAAACCATGACGTTTTACACCTAATTAAGGGCTTAAACGTGTTAATTAATTATTTTACATTCATTAACACTTCAAGACATTAGAGAAAGGTTCCAAGAGGAGAAAAGCTAGGGTTTCGAGCGTTCTTCGAGTTTCATCGATTTTGCAAAGAACTTTGTTCTCCCAAGTATGTAAGGCTATCATAGTGTTGGACTAGTTCATCCTCACGCCCTACATCTACTTTCAAATAAGTAAAAGAGTAATCTAGGGTTCTATCTTAGATTTGAGTATTCTTGAGATGAGTTGATTTTGAATTCTTGAGTACATGATTCTTTTGAAAATTCTATTCTAAATTATTGAATTGCTATATGTTATGCATTGAGATTCTTGAGTTGGTTTGTTCATGTCTATTTTTCAGCATGAACCCTATAAATTGAGTATTCCTGAGATTAGTAGTATCGTTGACTTCTGAGTATTGGGTTTTCATATTGTTATTAAGATCCTTGAGTTGATTCGTTCATGTCTATGTTTCAGTATGAACCCTATTCTTGAATATTCATTGAATTATTCTTGAGAATCTTTTAAACAACATATTACTGTTTATACATAATTTTGAGGAAGTAAGAAGAGTTTGAGGAAGAGTATAAGGAAACTAATTATTTCCCAAATATTTCAGTTTTACATGAAGAAAAGATTACACCTTTGTTTTTTTATAAAATTTAAAAGAGTTTTCTAAAAGATTAAGTACAGAGCATTAAGTACAGAGCAGTTACCTCTGAAAGAGGCCTTTTTGAGTAATTATCTCAACCAAAAGAAACTATTTTTACTTTAAAGAAAGAAAAACATTATTTTTTAAATGAGCAATGAGTTTCAGAGATATTTCTGATGAGTTACTTCTTTTAAGAGGTTAGCTTGACCAATTTTCTCAAAGAAGAAAAAGAGTAATGTTTTTATACATTTTAGCAAGAGTATATATTACTGGGAGTAGTATTGAGAACCGATATGGGGAGAAATCAGAAAACACACAGCCCCCATAAAACATGTCTTACCAACATGGGTACATGATCCTACTTTTCAGATGAATCCTTAATTCTTTCGTGCAGAGCTTAGAGGATCCACTTAGTTGAGGTGTCCTATATCCCGACACCATATAGGAAATTTTTGGCAGCGTGGACAAGACGTTGTATCATCACGTAGTTCATATTTTTGGTTGTTAGTTAGATAATCTCCCAATAGAGTCAAACTATATTTTTATATATCAATTATTATGTTGAGTTTCAGAGATGAGTAAGTATTTTTGTAAAATTTAAATGATTTCATTCTGTTTATTCATTAAATTCCGTTGAGTTTATGTTATATCTATTGCAGTCCTTTCATTCAGTTATTTCGCTTCGGCTATATTACATACTCGTACATTCAAATGTATTGATATCATTCTACCTGTGTCTTTTTATGATGCAAATACATGTGTTCAGGATCAGAAACAGGCGTTCCGTTGAGATCACTCTACACTCTAGGTAGTTTTGGTGAGTCTCATTGCATAATGGAGGACTTCACATTTACTTATAGTTTAGTTGTTTTGAGGTGTTGATAACGCTCAACTACACTTCATCCAGTTCTATGTGTAGGCAGTCGCTAATAAGTATAAACCCAACTAACAGTTGGGGTCGATCCCACAGGGAGTGACATAGTAGAGAATTCAATTAGGAAGTAAATACGTGTCCTAATCATTTGTAGTAGTAAAAGTTTCGTAACATGAAATTAAATCACGAAGTTTCAATGAGCAATATCAAATGGGGGGGGGGGGATTAGTAACCAATTTCTGACAAGAAACAATTAACAAGAGAAGTAAATAATTAGAGATTGGACCTTAGGAATGTGATAAGTCGAATGCTAATTTCGCGTAATGGGTAATTACTAATTGCTTTAAGTTGTTTAGTCTCAATGAACACTATTTGTAGACATCCCTGTTGACCTGATTGATATTGTGTTTTACTTAGGGACAAGCAAAAGTTTAAGTTGGGAGTGTTGATGAGTCAGGATTTTCGACTCATTTAGGACTTATTATTCAATGATTTAGTGTCATCAATGCCTATTTTGTGCTCATAACTAATATTAATGTGTTAATATGCAGAAATGAATGCTTAAGGGCAAGGAAAGGACATTACGACTCGAAAAGGAGTGAAAAAGCTGGAAAAGCTGAAGAAAAGAGAAGCTGGAGCTCGCAAAAGCTACTCGGCGACTCATCGAGTTAGCCTCCAGCTCACCTAAAGTTCCAGCGAAGTGGCCCATATTCCAAACCAACTTTCCGAGAAAAAGGACAATTCGGCGACTCGCCGAATGGATTGGCGATAGCGATCTAGCTCGCCTAAACTTCCAAAACAATTTGCTGCAAGAGTCAGGCGAAAAGGCGAGAAGAGGCACAATTCGGCGGATCACCGACTTGATCGGCGATCACGACTAATCTCGCTGAGTGGACTCCATACTGAAATGTTGAGAACGTATCAATTCATTTTTTGAAAGAGAAAAAGGGGTTCCCACACTGTGTATATCAGAGTCTTTGAGAGTTCTTACATTTTTCAGATTGTTTAACATTTTTAGAGAAGTTTGGGATATAGAATTGGAGATTTTTAGATTTTATCTTTGATTTTCAGCATTTGGGCATTGCAAATCGTTAGCAACTCAGATGGAAAACTTTATTGGTAATGATTTCTTACTTTCCGCTATGTTTGGCTAAATCCCCTTACATTAGAGGTGTGATCATGTAGTCGAATGCATTAATTAGCTTATGGTGTTATTAATTGCTGATTTTAATGTTTTTTTGACATGGGTACAATTATTTGTTCATGTTTTAATTGATGAATTGAAGTTGCAAATTCAGTTCTAGCTTAGCTCTCTATGCTTGCTTGACAAAGAGGTATTAGAGTAGAATGATTGATTAATAGTTGTATTTATTGCGTCTTTAAAATCAAGCATGAGAAAGTGGGTTTGATTGAGTCTTTACAAACCCAGCTTGAGAAAGTGGGTTAATTATGGAATTGGGTTGTTTGGTAATGATAAGCTTGTTGAGGTTCGAGAGAACTCACTTGAAACATAATAGTTGATCGAGAGATGGCTATTGTATTCAAAACCTAGCCTACCCATTTAGACTCAACAACTTTAAGCAATTAGTAATTATCCATTACATGTAATTAGCATCCGACTGATCACATTCCTAAGGTCCGATTTCTAATTGTTTACTTCCCGTGTTAATTATTTCTTGTCACAAATTGGTTACTAATCCCCCATTTGATATTATTCATTGAAACTTCATGATTAAATTTCATGTTACAAAACCTTTACTTCTACAAATGATTAGGACACGTTTTTACTTCCTAAATGAATTCTCTAACGTATCACTTCCTATGGGATCGACCCCAACTCTTAGTTGAGTTTATACTTGTTAGAGACCGCCAACACTTAGAATTGGATGAAGTGCAGTTGAGCGTTATTAAAAATGGCGCCACTACACTTCATCCAATTCTAAGTGTAGGCGGTCACTAACAAGTATAAACCCAACTAAGAGTTGGGGTCGATCCCACATGGAATGATACAGATCGTGCACGCCGAGTCGGTCGGTGGTCCGTCGAATGTCCAATTTCGTCGCCATGCATATTTTTACGCCATGCATATTTTTACATCAGAATTCTCGAAAGATCCGTGCTTATTATATGTTGCCCTAAACCTCTTTCAGTGATCCTTTTTAGTTAGAGAGTGATGTTGTTGATAGTGAGGACACTTAAACAATGAAAACAAAGCCCTAAATGAGTCAAAATCTCAGACTCATCAACACCCCCAACTTAAAATTTTGCTCGTCCTCAAGTAAAATTCAAAATTAATAAGTTCAACAAGGATGTCTACAAACAGTGCTGCTCAAGACTCAACACAAATGCAAACAAAAGGTTCAAAATATACATACAATGCTCAATTGTGCACTCTAAGTTTCAAATTGTGACTCACCATTATCAAGTATACTCAAGCTCACAATGCTTGCTTCCAATGCAAGTTCAAGGTCAACAAAAGCGTTCAAATGCCCTCACAACAAGGATGAATCCATGCTCACACAAAGTTCTTCAACAATTTAAGATTTCAGAATCAAATACAACTCTCACACTCACAAAGATGAACACATGCATGATTCCACCCTTAGGTTTTCCCTTATTTTCTAATCAACGTTCGTTTCAGCTCACTCAAGATCACAAAGGTATTTTCAAGTCTTGTAACGGGGTTGAGTGTAAAGGTATGTCATTTTGGTTTAGTGGATTTTACCATCATGAAGTATGGCCTCAAAATCACTTTTTCTCCTTCACTTTCACATTCAAACACGTTCACAATCCACCCCATTATTCAACTAAGCATGTCTCAACGGATACTTTATTTCACAACACTTCTTTTTCATTCTTTTTCATTTTCATCCTTTTTCTTTTCTTTTTATCTCTTTTCTCTATTTTTTTTATATGCAGGGGTTCCATTTTTTTTTATTCAAAACAATCCATCAAGGGGGAATTTTTCACACTTCTTGACTTTCCTCCTTTTTCACCACACCCAACTTAGGCTTTTGGCCTAAGTTGGCTATTCAAACGAACCAATACTTCATGAAGGTTATGGGTGATGGGATAAAGAGGTCAAAGTTGTTAAGTTTCTTCCAAAGAAAAGGATAGACTCAAAGGTGTCAAGCAAGGTTCACACTTCTCACAAGGTGGCCACTAAGAGGTATCTTATCAATTTGGTTCACTCTTCAAAACTTTGGCCTAAGATCATTTTAATCGCTTGCTTCAACCAGTCAATCGGACCAACGAGGAAAATTCTAGGTGTCATCAAGCACAATATTCAGGACAACCTCACCACACAAGGAAATCGATACAATTATCAAACAAGACTCCACACTTTCTAGCTAGCGTGCAATGCTCATCACAAGAGACTTAATCAACAACCGACTACTCACAACGAGATGCTAAAAGTTCATATATGGCCTATGTAACTCAGTTTGCCTCATCGTAGCCGCACATTCATGTCATTCAATTGAGAGAACTATTTAAGTCATCGGTATTGATCACAACCGATACTCAAAAATGGAAGAGAACAACCACAATCACACACAAAAGAGGTGGCAATTTTTTTTAAAATTGGTCAAAACCATTTACACATTAAAAACAATGGACCACAATGTATCAACAACCAAGATATATATATATATATATATATATATATATATATATATATATATAAACAAAAATAGA
>JAJONR010006694.1:0-60945 GCA_029582245.1 Solanum etuberosum | reverse complement strand
TGTTGAGTTTTATTTGCCCTGATTTCTTACCATAAATAAGTTTTCCTTTTAGGAAAAGGTTTTAATATTTTACTAGTCCTTTTCTTGTAGGAAAGGTTTTAAGACTCTATATATATAGGCTTGTTCCTTCTAACTTAATTAACATTCACAATGTAGTCCTAGGGTTTTGAGAGTTGCGGTTATAGAGGAGAATTTTCCTCCTTGTATTCCGAGTGAATTGGTTGAGGTTGTTTCTCTCTATATTTTGTACTCTCATATTTATAGTGGATTGCTCATCTCCTTTGTGGACGTAGGTCGATTGACCGAACCACGTTAAATTTGTCTCTTTTGGTGTGTTTCTCGTTTGTCTTCATACTCGTGGTCTTTCGAGGTTTGCTTTGCTAGCTTCCGCATTACACCTGCTTATTTCGATCCTAACAGTAAGGGCCATCAATAAAGTTTATAGATGGACATCGCGAGCTAAAACTATCTCCTTTTTTTCCCGCTGAAATTCGTTCCTTTACACAAGTTATAGGTAAGGTACTTCGAATATTGCATTTAACAATATTGTACAAAGGGTGTACCAATAAAATTTCCAGCCATGTTAGTATGTGATTGATGATCAGCACTCTTTATCGTGCAGCCACCCGAGGCATTACAAAAAGGCAAAAATGTACATATCTTTTTGCATTTATCATTTATCTGTATAGAAACTTTGACACAAATGCTTTCACGACAAAGAGGATAAAAGCAAGAACTATTTGTTGTTAATTCTTAATAGAATTATAATAGGTATGTAGCCCTGAATTAGTGTTGCCAGAGGCAAATAATGCCACCCTGCCCTGCTAAATTTTAAGTCCTTACCCTGCCGAATTGCCATCCCTATATCCACTTTTTGAATTTTTGCAGTTATCCATTGTCTTCCTCTGAATCAAGTTTTCTGGAAGTCTCACTTCTCAGTTATCTGTTTAGTATCTATTAAGTTTTGCCATAACACTTGGCACTTTTATAACCTGTTTTATTTACTATACTAACACTTTTCAAGACAATTCAGCTTGGTGAAATGAAATGTTACACATTGGTTACAAGCAATTTGAAACAAGAACGAGATAACAACATGCTTAGTTTAATATATCAGATTACTTTTCCTTGTTCTCTTTTTATGTTGTTACTACTATTGAAAAAAATAATTGAACTATTAGCTTCAAAGAGCAATTTTACAGGTTTCCCAATATCTTCATCAGATCAGATGCCAATAATAGATTATCCTCAAGGAAATTTTGATCGCAACATCATGTACCGTATACAATGAGCTGAAATAATTGGCTTTGCTTTTGCAATGAAATGTATGAACAAATGTCTTATCTGATTTATATATAATTACAACGTAAAAACTTATCCGCGCCCAGTGTTTACACCAAGCCAATTCGTATAGACTGTCAACACTTAACCATGGTTAAAATACACTGTAAACAATGACATTCAAATCCATTACAGAAAATACTGTTGAAATAGATAGATATGATGAAAACTCACAGGGATGACTGTTGGATCAAGAGTCTTTTGAATAGACGCAGTATCACCACCAGAGTCAACAGCGAGCCGAGCAAGCTCCATTACCGGCGCCGGCGGCCACCAAATAAGCTCATTCTCTTGGCTTATACTCCTTCGATCACCACTCAATTTCGAACTCAAGGAGCGTCTATTCGGAGTCTGAGAACTCGGAGAAAAAGGAACTAGGAATTTGAAGCAAGAACGTAGCTGACGCGCCTCTTGAGAGTTGACAGCTAAGGCTTGTTGAGGTGGGCCCAACAGAGCGAGCAAATCGGCGGCTGAGGCCTTGGGTACGGACGGGGAGGCAGAGGAGGAACGTAGTTTGAGCTTACGGAAGTAGTAGAATGTTGGGGTTGAAGTGACAGTGTATGAAGCGGCGAGAGAAAGGGAGAAGAAGAAGACGAATTTGAAAGAGAACAATGGCCGCCTCATCTTTCTTCTCCCTTCTGAAAATAGGGGTCATCCCACTAATTCCATTGGCTTTAAATGCGAGCTCCCGTAAAGAAGTACCGAGTACTCAATATATAGAGAAAGTTGCAACGCTAGTTTGACATAATTATTGATATAACCATTTTACCAAATTATCCCTATTAAATGATGTTTTAAAAAATAATTTGAAGAATAAGTATTTAATATTGAGATAAAACATTGAAAAAAATAATTATTTATACTTTATATGTTAAAAGTGACAAATAAAAATGAACGGAGAAAATATATAATTTTTTGATTGTGAGGTGACACTCAATTAAAATTAAAGAGACAAGTATTAAAACACCCCTAAATTCAGTGTAAATTATTAATTTGATTTCTAAACTATTGACCAACTTAAAAACATTCTTTTACTTGATTAACTAAAGTTAAATATACCCGAATCTTGCAACATAAGTGAAATACAATCCTAAATTTTCAACAAATTAGAGGTTTTCAACACTTCTCTCAATTTTTTATTTCATATTCCTATAAGAATTTGAGACCACATACCATGTCATGTCACCAATTGAGGTGTATTTAAGTTCAGTTAGTCAAGCAATTGATGTTTTAGTACATTATACCTTACCGTACATTATGAAAGAATATCTAACAACAAAGTATAATTCTCCAAAATTTAGAGCATACCGTGAATTTAATAACAGTGCATTGTTAAGTCCGACTGGTTGATGACTCGAGTAATCGCCACAAATTTCTCACGAGAGACCTTTTCCAACTATTCAAGGAAAAATAGGAAATAAAACCGTGGATAAATTCATAATCTAGAAAGAAAAAAAAGATTTGCCCATGAGCTAATAATTGTGTGACTCACTCACAAATTCAGAAAACAACAACAATTTGTGTACAATGCTTTTTATCCAAAGCAAAAATCCTATTCTTGGTTACTATGTAGTAAGTATCTCATCATGATACTGTATAATCTTGGAGAGCTATAGCAAGTGCGTCCATTTCAAGACTTGCTCAAACCAGAATTTTCTCTCATTTGGTAACACTCTTGTGAAATGAACCGGAGTTTCAGTCCCCTTGACGGTTGAAATGCTTCCGTCAATATTCCCTGCCAATGAATAGCTAAAAGAGCTTAACAGAGATCATAAAGTCTAAAACAACTTGACAAGATAGCTGCTTCTCCAAAATATATTCACTACTGAATGCAGTGTTGTATGATACCTAACAAACCAAGAAACAGTATAAACTTGACTCATTTAACACGAGAAAAGCGAAAAACTAAATGATTCAATGAACCCGAATGAGAAAAGTAAAGCAGGATGGAAACTAACATTCTTGTTAACCATTTTTAAATGGTGTGGTGTCTAGTTGTGCACACCTCGACTATTCCACAAGCACAGGCACCGGATGACTTTACTCAACAAGACTTAGGCAGAAGGAAAGAAATCACCTTTATGAGTGTCAAATTCGGATTGTAAAGAAAGCAACAGAGAAAAAAAATGTGTATTTGAATTGGTCTATTAACAATGTGCAAGTGAAGTTCCATATATAGGAATTTGGGGCAACGAACAACATAGATCGTCATAATCTTTATTTCTAATGTGGTATGTAATTATTTGATACTCAAAACATAGAATATTTATCATATGTTGTTTATTTAAGTTCAATATATCTAAACACGCATAATTTTTGTCATGAAATTCAACACACACTTTCAAACTCAAAGTGGAAAAAACAACTTGAGTTTGCTTGTTTTGAAAACCTAATAGGTTGCCACCAAAATTTCATTAGGATAATGCACAATCATCAAAAGGCAAAGACAAGATAGAATTCTTTCTCTAACGGAGTCTTCAGTCATTTGCAATTTGCACAAATAGGAAGTGATTCTTGTAATAACATGGAAATCAAAAAAGAAATCAGTCACTAGAAAGAGGTATGGTTTGCAAAATTTCTACACTAACATAATTTGAATTGGTGAAACAGTGACAAGAAAATACAAAGTTAAGAGGAGGGTGCCAGCTGCAGTAGAGATTAGTAGCATTGGTTGCCATGCAGATGAACAACGCCAGTCTCTGTACAGAGAGACAATGGCTATACAGTCGTTGGACAGATGAGCGGGTGCTAATACTTCATAGCAGAGGGAGGAAGGTCGCCAAGAAGAAACAGTGCCGAACACCAAAAAGAAGAAAGAAAAGAAAATCACAGCCTGGTATGCTGCATAAGGCCAGGCTCTGTTGGCACTTGGCAGGCAAAATTTCTTAAGTAGTAGAGGCTCTTATACCATGTGAGAAAAGATAAGTAGTAGAACATCCATTGAAGAGATGAACGGTGCCAATAGCTAAGAGAGTAAGGTCCACTGCCAAAAAGAGGCGGTGCTAAATTCCGAGAAGTCGAAAAGAAGAAAGAAAAGACGAAATTTTGGCCAGGCACCTGCCCACCGAATTGCTTAAGTTTTTACTGAGATCATATAGGCTCTGATGCTACGTGAAGCAAAATCGATCATGGACTAACTCAATCCAAAAGCTAACTCAAGAGGTGAAAATTGCCTAAAACCACAAAGAGACTATAATCATACCCTCAACCAAGGTAGGACCTCTTAACACTGAGTGCACACCCAAGACTGGACATTTGGATTGTGGATAGCAATAACATAAGGGCCCCAACATCGTGAGAAAGCACTACCCGTAGATCTTAGTTTATATATAAACCTAATTTTAGTTTTTGTTTTGTGTGCTATACTAACCCACATTTACCTACTGAAAAGACAAATAGGGGGAGAAGAGAATACCATCAGATTATATATTGAAAGGACCTAAAAAGCATCAGCAACTTTGATGCCTGCATTCTTGTCCCACACCTCTGGTGCATCAACACCTGACATAATCTGCTCCTGCTCCTGGCCACGCCAAAGAATCTGAAACCCAAGAACTGGCGTTGTCAGAAAATCCACCTGATAAACCTTTAGCACCTCCAGCAACTTCAGAAGACATTTAAGACATGACACAGTTGGCATAATAATGAAAGTTGTTTACCTTATCAATGACGCCAAATTCTCTAGCTTTGATAGAATCCATGTAATATGGTCTTCTCATAACATTGGAAACAGTCTCTTCCGACTGGTAAGATACAACAGCAGATGTCATTATACCTTCTGTTTGATTTACAAATGGACAACACGCAAGAAATGTTCACTACTTACATTTTCAGTATGTTTAGCCAAAAGCTTGACAAGTGTGTCTCTGTTTACGATTACCTGCAAAAGAGAATAATCAGCTGATCAATCCCATTAGAATATATTCAGGTTCACAAAGTAAGAGCTGATGCCTAAGTAAGACAGCTTGCAATTAGCTCATCCAGAGATAGTTCAGTTTTAGATGGATTTATTTTGAGAAAGTACTCACCATCCTTTGGGTACACTGAACATGATATAGTGTTCTGAATAAGCCATAATTGACTAAAATACCCTTAACAACTAACTAGCATGTAGTTTACTTTGTAACAATTTTAAGGTTACGCACTTAACAATCAATTGTATGTTCTTTATGTTTAGAACACGTAAGTCACAAACTTTGCATGTATTCGTGTATGTGTGCGCACACACATCAACAAAAGATATACACATGCAAGGAGTGGTGGAGCCAGAAATTCATTAAAGGGATTAAAAAAATACTAGAGTGCCACACTTAGGATTTGACCGATGATTAAAAGCAACTCTCTCTGCCACTATATTTCAACCTTCTCTTCTAATTAAAGGGACTCAACAATTCATATATAATTAAAAAAAAAATTGTTTCTGCCCTATTTTTTGCGGTACAATTTTTCGGCGAAGGAGATTCAATTGAACCCCCCTGCCTCCCTTTAACTCAGAATCAGCATGCAAGAAAAAACGCCAGATATAAATGCTAAGATAACGGAACACTTTATAACAGTCAAAGCCTTAACAGACCACGAAAGTTTCAATATCTATTGATATCATGAACTTTCTTTCAGTACACATTGGCTAGAAATGTATAGCTACTGATCAATACAAAGCAATTTGAAATTCTTGATGTAAGAACTTTTATCAACTTGAAAAAATTAAATTGGCACAATGACGTTAAATCTTAGGTCCAATTACTCACAAGTCACACCTCCAATCTGGCCTAGGAAACTAAACAGACCTCGCCTCCTCAAAACTTATAGGTGTCAACTAAGGATATATTTACTAAAAGACCCTCATTTTCTATAATGTTTTCATGAGAATTTTTAATTAAAACTTAAGGAAAAGAAACAAAGCCGAAACAATTTTTTAAACATAAGGTAACCTTATCCAATGGAATCAGCAGGTAGAATTGGTCAAGGATTGAGCTAACCCAGTCAAACAAAACCTCATATTTTTTCATAATATCTTTTAGGTAAATAAAAATGTTTATTTGACGGTGAAACTGGCAACAATTATTCATTTTTTTATGACCTCATAGTCATTTAACCATTCCACTTACAGAATATGATGGCAAGGAGGGGGCCCACAGTGATACCTTTTTTCAGAATGAAAACAAAAAATCCCACAAAGAAGATTCCTTAGTTCCGTTAAATAGAAGGCTGATCAGAATCTAAACAGTAAGTAAAAACAAAAGGTTCATTGATCAAAGATTTCATCAACAACCATCATACCCTAAAGCTCTACTAGTCACTACCATGAAGACACATCTGTTTTGTAGATTAAATGGAAGATAACTGAAGAAGACATCACACTAACCTCCTTTGCCCGGATATAAACATCGCTGGCCTGCATTAATCCAGATGATGGTGCACGGGGCTGTTGAATCATGGCTGGAATAGAACATCACCCAAACATCATGAATCATCAAAAAGAAAAAATTGAAAATGAAAGAAAATCCATGCTGTCAAAATTGTAACTAACAACGAGAAAACATGACACCTTTGGCATGTGGCATCATAAACCTTTTGCCCTTAGTACCAGCTGCAAGCAATAGACATGCCTGACCTATGGCAGCACCAACTGCTACAGTGTGTATCTGCACGGGTAATTAACAACCTGAGAATGCTAACAAAATCATAAATGGAATAGGCTGATATATGCTTTCAGAGGTAAACATGAAGTTTAAATTTCAATGTACTTGCTCTGAATGCCTAGAGATTAAGGAAAACAACTAATTATAGATTGTCCCAACTAAGTTTGACACAAAGACTGCAACCGACTTTGAACAAAGCCAAAACTCTCATGCAGATTCAATACAATCACACGAAAAAGAAAAGAAAACTTACTTATCTTAAAACAAAACCATAAGTCAAAAGCCCAATGTTGTCTTGTTCTTATCCAGTAAATTTGACTTAAAAAAAGAAGACCTAGATAAGAAAAAATCCTACATTCTCATGCTAAAAGATTAAAATGGAACACTTTATAGCAAGAACTATTTTAGTTGGTGTGAGCCTACCTCGTTTTGAAGTTGCATCATGGCATCATAAATTGCAAAACCTTCTGCTTCCATACCAACCTACATTGATAAAATATCCCAAGATTGGTTAATTTGAGCATAACATCGACCCCAACACCAAACACCCATAAGTTCATTTGAAATTCAATAATGTATTTTGTTTTCACACGTATTAACAAAGACCCATATTTTCATCATCTAGAACCATCTAAATAACATAATAAGCTTTTCAATAACTTCAAATTTATATTAATTTATACTCTTAGTTTAAACTTTAAAGTCTTTCACAAATTAACCCAATAATTTTAAAAGAATAATACTCCCCTTGTCTCATATTACTTGTCCACTTTTCTCTTTACAAGCCTCTTAAGAAATCATAAATAAAAGAAGTATTTTTACAAGTTTATGCTTTAACTCTTATTAATACACTCTATTTATGGGCCTTATTGAGGAACTTTACAATCTTATTACTTTCAAAAAGAGCTAATTTTAAGGGGAAAATGAGAAGAAAAAAAAAATTATATCTTGATTTTTATAATCGACAAGTAATTTGGAACAAATACTTTTAGAATGTGGACAAATAATATGGGACGGAGGGAGTAATAAATAATAATTCAAGTACCTACATTTTTTATTAAGAAGAACGTACAAAGCATTAATGAGGTCCAAGAAGTCACACTACACAGTCCACATCAATTAGGAAGGGGCAGGTGGGAGTGGTTTTAGGTAATTAATGAGGGCATAATATGAGAAAATGCAGGGTAAAGGTAACTCAGCAACCACGTGTAAGCATAAACAATGAGATTCCTATAATACTCTATGAGGACTACAAGAGAGAGGCACTAAGCATGCCCCTATATGAAAACTCACTGTTTCACCATCATCACGGGTAGTCCCAGTAGAATTTATGTATAGATAAATTGGCGCTTTAGGATCCATATACTGTAGGTACATCAACTCTGCAATCACAAGCTCTGTGACTGCTGACACCAACTGAAAAGAAAAATCGTGATTATTTTGTGCTAATGAAGAAATGAAGAGTAAAGGGAAAAGTTTACTGAACTGCAATAATAAATAGCAACGCACAAGTTGTTGCAAACCAGACTAGAAATTCAGGGTGTCAACATATTTACAATATTTATGTGTGCAAAATTCAATTGCCAAAGCACCATATAACATATCCCAAATGGCCCAAACTTGGGTAAAACTAAAAGTAGTACATCAGATGGAAACTCCAAAAGTACAAATAATGAAACAAGTAGGTATCAGAGTGTTCAGCTCTTTGCTGACTAAATTAATATGAAGCCATGTAAAAAATGAACGACTTTTGACTTCTCCATTTTAGAAAGTTTACCTGCTATAAAACGCACATAAACCTTAGCTAGTTAAGCCTACTACAAAATTTTCGCACACCAAAATTAAGATGGTCATTTGTACCTCTAAGTCAAGTAAACAAATAAAGACACATACATTGACATGGTATGATCAAAAACATCTGGGCATGTTGCCTTGAGTAATTAACAATAAATCATCTTTTACATGGTTTATGTTTCTTTTACAATATAGTTTCTGATGTAAACCAGATAACCATGAGCATCCCTGTCCCCAGAACTTATAGCAATGAACCTATGATGACAAATATAGTACATATATCAACTGGAAACGTTAGCATTATCCTCAAAGAGAGATGAAGTTATATATCAACTGGAAACGTTAGCATTATCCTCAAAGTAAGATGAAGTTAACTATTAATAAATTTAATTTTAGTAGTATAATTATAAGGTCTTGTGACCTTTTCCTTGGGCCTTGTGTTTTTTAGAAGTCATAGGAACACCCCTACCTTCACAAGGTAAGAGGGAAGGTATGTGTACACACTACACTTCCCAGACCCACTCGTGGGATTACACTGTGTTTATGTTTGTTGTAGACTTGTAGTTGTTGTTGTTGTTGTCACGGAATGCAAAACTATGTTTCTATTTAAGAAAAATAAACACATCTTGCAATAATCCAACAAGGAAAATAGGATAGTTGAATGGGACAAAACTAAGTATTCTAAAGTAGCAGATGCGTCTCACATTTTTCTTTTCTCTTGGAAAGGCGCCTTCAGATAGGGCATGAGAACCTTGTTAATAAAATGGAACAGCACATACAAGAGACCCCAGCTAAAGCGGAAAGGTTGCGCTGGAGAAACAAAGTAGTTTCTTTGAAGATCTAACAGCTACGTTATACATATTGGGATGACAATGTCCAATACAAGCATCTCAAAGAAGTGTCTAATTTACTAAAGAGTTATGTAGGTATTAGTAATGTAGGGATTAGTTGTGAGGGAACCTACGTATTAATTATTCAACCTTCTATCATGCATAAAATAATACATAACTTATACATGTATTAGTTATCCATGCATGAATAATCTACCTCTTAAATAGCTACCAAACGTGGTACTTATTACTTATGCATGATTTAATATTTGCATAACTCGCCTCCAAACCAGCTACCAAATGACCCCTAAGCCTTTAAATTGCAGACAACTAACACAATGTCCAATGGTTTGCGAATATTAGAAATAAAGACTAAAATATTAATAAACGGATACAAGGACTAAAAATGACATTGGTATATCTTTAGCGAGAAAGGGGTAACCCATATTACTTTTCAGACAAGTTCAAAACGCAATTGCTATTCCTACTTGAAGATTGTAGCCCTATAGAGTCACCTAATGGACTATTCCCTTTTCCAGACAAATAACAAATTGTATCGGTCAAATGACTAATTAAGCTTTCATATCCCAGTACGTAGACCATAGATCATCCTGATTTTAGCAGCTTCAACAACATCGCGTGCACCAGCCAATTCTCTCCTTCCGTCGATCTTGAGGAATCTTCTCAACACAAAATAGCATTACATTCACCATTCAACACAAGGATACCAACCAAGAAGTGCCCTTTCTCATCAACACATTTCTCATTTGGCTTTTTATGCTGACTGCTAGCAAACAGAACAAAGATGGATGCATCCAAAGTTGTCAAAGGCAAAAAGCGTGAAGAAAGGTCAAGTATCTGTAGGGACTTTAGTTATATAATTTTTTGTAAGAACATGATTTCTATGAGGAGAAAGGGTGGAACTTGGAAGGGGCAGCAAATCTACCAGGGAAAGAACAACAAGGCATTAAAGCACAAGAATGGACTAGGATAAGATGGTAGAAGGAACAAGTTGAATGTTAGCCTTTATTTCCAAACACCTACTTATGCCAAAACGTTGCAAAAATCACTAATAAGCACAGGGTAACTGGGAAAATATCAGATGATGAAGAAGATGACATACCGGCATGCCAATATAAACTATTCTACCATGGAGCAACATAGAGGGCAAGTCTGGTGGAGGTGTACTCGCTCTGTGCTCATTGTATGATACTGATCTCTCCACCTATTTCAAATAGCAAAAACACAGACCAAACAATACCAATCAGAATATAATAAAAAAACCAACAAAAAAGCTTCAGATACTTGATTAATTTGCTTTACATATAATCAATAACATTAAAAGGGAAGAGAACAAAATCATCCCAAAACTAAAAGTGAAATGAATTCTAATCAGACCAAATGAATTCAGTACAGAAAAGACTCCTAGCAACATAAGCATCCTATTGCCAGCCGCTTCTTTCCTAAACAATCTCTAATAAAATCTACAAAAAATTGATAGAAATAAAAAAAAAATCTGTCCGAAAAGAATGTGAGGGTCAATCGTCTGAATATATACATAGATTTCTTATTCTCTAAAAAATTACATATCTATGAAATACATAAATAGCAGAGTACTCTAATTGACAGCTTTCCTCTGACGGCGGAGAAATCCCCGAAAGGTCCACGGCGTATGGTTGGATACTCAATAGATAACGGTCCACTCATCTACCCTTCTCCACTCTAATAGACAAGGTACAGTGGCTTACGTCAACACATTTTTTTTAGTTAACAATAATACTCGGAAAATATTTGATAAGATGTAATCAAAGAAGACCGTTCCACTATATTACCAACAAATTGGGAGTTGGGACAGAGGACTAACTAATACGCATTTAAGCCAATGAAAAAATCAACTACATACCTGAGCAGGAGTAGCCATGAGCGTAGGGGAATCGTAAATGTCCAAAAATGGCGGCATATCAGAATTTTGAGGCCGAGAGAAGAGTGCATCTGGATTATTTGCAGCAACAGAGGCAAGCTTACTTAGAAATGGGTCCTTAGGGTTTATAGGAGGCATCGGAATGCTATTGCTATGGGCTGCACAGCGAATGTTGAAGCTACGTGGTTTCAGCGTCATCGATGAAGATGAAGAACATGGAATTGAGGACGCCATGGGCAACCGCAAGCACGTGGCCATAATTTCTCCACAGATGAATTCTGATTCTTCTGGTCTCTTTCAACGGAAGCTTGCAAGGAAGAAACTGAGCTCTAGAAGTATCACCAATGAGGATGTGGAATTTGGATAGTGTGACTTAAAACAGGTCGGGTCATGAGAGATCCGACCAGTCCATGTATCGAAATGGGCTTATAGCCCATGCCGTTAACCTGTGTAATTTACTCTTATGGTCGATAATGGATTCTTAATTACCATTATTATAAGGAAAAATTACTCAATTAACCTAACTTATAAACTATATTTATCAAACGGATAATTTCATTAAACTATTAAACACAGTGTTATTAATGTTTTTTTTTTTTTTGCTGATGGATACAGCTCGGTTGAGGTAGTTTTTGGTGATAATATAAGTGTATCTCATAAAATACAAGTGTGATACACTCAAATACAACAATATACAAGTGCTGTCTAGTGATAGTTGGGTGGTTCTTAGCGATGATACATGGGTATCTCGTAAAATATAAGTTTGATACACTCAAATACAGCGGCATATACAAAGGTATGTTGTGTGTATATAAACTGTACATTGTATGTGTGGCATTTTCTTGTGTGTTGAAGTGCACTAGATATGGTGTATATTCAATTAAATTATATGTATTGATACAACTAAGTTGATCAAACATATAAATCCAATATACTTCCCTTTTGTAATCTATTGATCCAAAACATAAGAACTCAGCAACTATATTTTATTTATTTATTGAAGTTGTGAGATTTCACAGGCTTGTCATATAGCAACAAAAACTAAATTTTATTTATTTATTGAAGTTGTGAGATTTCATAACCTTGCCATATAGCAACAAAAACTTTTTTTTTCTTGCTTATTGAAGTTGTGAGATTTCATAACCTTGCCATATAGCAACAAAAAAAAAATGTTACTCGTCTCATCTGGTACTGAATTTAGACTATTTTAAAATTTAAAACGATACTCTACCGATAAAAAAATACTTCACAAACTCCCAGTCTTATAATCGCCCCAATCATACAATTCAGTCTTTCTTATTTGAAAGAATATATTCTTCATAATCCTAAACAAAAAAAAAATACATAGTTTTTCTTTGGAAGATGATTGGCCACAAAAACTATAGTCTATATTGCCCTATATGAGCATAATATATGCCATATGGTGGCAGATATTGTGAAGGATGGGACAATGGTGCTGTTGGATCACACTTGCAAATAATCTTGCTGCTACCATGAAAACGTCAAATATTTAAGTATCAGGACCATATAGTTTCTTCAATAACCCATCATTCTATGTTCCGAAAAATTACCAAACTTACAAGTATCTTGTAGGAAGTTGTTTCCCCTTTGTTAAGGCACTTGATAGTCTTGAATGAATTGAATTGTTCTCATTTAATATAGAAACTGAAATCGTACAAAATTTTGGCTTATGTTGATCAGAGAGACATCTCCCGAAGGACAAAAAAAGCATTCCCGAGCAACAATGAAAACCGAATAGGCAAATAAACGATATACTTCACATAGTAAACAATCCACAAGACAATAAACAAATAACAACTGTTCCAACTCAAGATCATATGATGACCCTCACATAGAACTAAACTACTACTTAGGAATCATAAAGTAAACCAGTAGGTCCTTCCTAGCTGGAAGCCACAGGCTGAGTAGTGAACACCTTAGCAATCTTCTCAGTTGGTACCAATGGAAGATATGAAGCAACCTTGTATCCCTTCTCTGCTGTTTGCTGAACCATCACATTGTATTTCTCAGAATAGTAAGCAGCTGTTGGAACAACGGCTTGAGTGACTTTAGGAACAATGGGAAACCTGTTGAGAGAGAACCAAGCTGATGCAGCATATTGCTCGGCCATTGGCTCATACTTGGTGTAAAGTCCCTTGGCAGTCGGCTCATACTTGGCATAGACTGTTTTAGCAAGTCCTGATGCAGCTCCCATCACACCAGCACTTTTGACATCAGCTGCAACAGAGCGAGCAGCTGCAGGAGCTTGCTTGACCATAGGGGGGACGCGAGTCTCAATCTTACGAACAGACTGATCAACCTACAAAATGGTCGAATTCATGTTATGTTAACATGGTGAGAACTTCAAAGCTACAACCCAGTAAAATGATAAGCAAACTAAGCGATCATCAAAGAGGTTCAACAATTTGACTCAATACTTATTGTTGGAAATAAAAACTATAACCTTTCAGCAAACTGTAAGATAGACTGCCATGATACTTAACCACAAGAAATATCACGACAGTGCCATTAGCTCCATGTTTCAATCAAATCCTAAACCTATTTTCAAAATAAAAGAAAAGGCAGCAACATATTTTATACATCAGTCTAAGATTATTCATTTGATTACTATCAGATCAACTGACCATTTATCAGGTACATACACAAGCACCCTAATGCCCAAAAAACAAAATCAATATGCACCCCAACAGCCTTTTGCCAAACCGAAGAGCATTCCCATTATGAGATCATATAATGGGGATATGTATGCAACTGATTAACAAGACATCACATGTTTTAACTAACTCCGTGTCTAACAACAGAAGCTCACCACCACAACACCCGTGTGGCCGTGTTGATGCTAATTCGGTTCTTACAGGTGCACATGCCAGAAAATGAATAAATTAAGTCCACAATGTATAACCAATCCATATATACCCCAAATGTGAAGTTCCAATTGTGAAATAAAATAAGAGTAAATGTAGAATTCCCATCTCAAAAAAAAAGATCTATAATAATAGATTCAAACAACATGATAGGTAATTTAAAGAAAATATAATTCCATGTCAATTATATTAAGGAATAATGCCTTGCGTTGGGATCTTAGTAGCTCAATTTGTTGGCTACGTGAACTTTTCCCTCACCAAGATTATTCAATTCCCCAACTTACAATACCACCCCCATTTCCCCTTCCCCTACCCTAATTTTGGAAAAGAAAAAAATAATACCTTGCGGTCAACAAACTTGAGGACTTCGGCGGGAACATCATGAAATTTATCATAAACAGGGCCAACCACGGTCTTAACGGTGCCTTCGACAGTCTGAACACCAGGCTTCAGCGGACCAGAATTCTCTTTGGCATAACCATACACCTTCACCACACAGAGCGCCGCATGAATCATCGCCACTTGCAAGAATTCCAAATACTTCAATTTCTCTTCCTCAATATGAGCCTTCATCACAAAATCAAATTAAAAACACACAAATCAGACAAAAAAAAAGGGCAAAAAATCATCAAATCAAAAATCGATACCAATCGAAATGGAGATTTAATTTGAAATTCGAATTACCATCTCGGGTTGTTGAGGCTTAGGGTTTGTTTCGGCCATGATAGAAAGATCACAGTGATTTCGATATGAACGAAGAATGGCAAACGCAAATGTGAAAGTTATGAAGAAAACGTCGATTGGGGTTTTGTGTTTGGTTAGCGTTGAGTGGAGGGGCTTATATAGGACGGGGGGGCACGCAGGTCAAGGAGAATGGAGGGGCAAGGAAACTTAACCGCGTGGCCAATGAAAAACCGACTTTCTTTATTCCGTAATTTTGTGCTATTTCAGCTCTATTCTGTGAAGGTGGTGGACTTTGCTGACTACTTGTTGGCTAAGTCATTTGTGAAGCATTTATTTGCCCTTTTCACCATCTTATAGAAATCGAGCTAAAACTTAAAATCGATGGTCCATATTTATATAAAATCGTGATGATAAAACGGGGAGAAGAAATATGAAGTTATGATTTTAAATTAGTGTTGGAACATGTGATTTGGGATCAGGAGAACTTGCTTGAAATTTGAAATTCTTTAAAAAAAATTATTGAAATTTCAAATCATGATTTCAATATTTTTAAAATGTAAATTTCACTTGTTAATTTATATTTTATAAAAAAAGACTCATCATTTTAAATTTTATAGAATAACTCATCACGGTGTGAAAAAATTGTCCATATTAATTGAGTATAGCTTTTTACTTGAATCCAAAATATATTGGAAGCGGACTTTTTATCTTTCATAAAATCAAAATTAGATTGTCTGTATACTATTTTCTTCAAAATACACTTATAAAATTACACCCAATATGTTATTATAGTGTTTGTAATTAATTTCGTACTAAATTGCTAATGAATAAGAAAACTAATGATTTTAGCTTAGCATTTAACTAGTAAACTTATCCGCGCGGAGTAGTAGAACTATATCACTCATCTTATTTCTGAAATAATTTTGATCATGGAAATTTCAAATTAAACTTGAAGTTGAAATCTGAATTTGAATAACTTCTCAACTACCTCCGTGTTTAGAATTTCAAATAAAATGTTATTCTATCTCATTTGAGCTTCTTCTTCTTCAAATAAAATGCTATTCTGTTTAGTTCATGTTTAGAAAAAACTCGTATGCATGAAATTCTGCTGCTTCTTCTTTTTTCCCTCAATTGAATTTTATATCGAACTATGATTCTTGTAGATGTTTAATTAGTTGAAATGTGAGTGTCATATATTTGTGGTGATTTTTTTTTTCTTTTTCTTATGTATATTTTTTTATTTCTTATTCTTAATTTTTTTTGAACGCTTTTAGTCTTTCAATGAAGATGTACTATATTGAATTAAGCAAATTATTTGGAGGCAAACGGTAAAAAATTTATAGGTAGATATTTCAAGTATTTTTCTTTTAGATATTTTTTGTGATCATATCATCTAATTTTTAAGAATTTAATTATTCATTAAAATATTAAACTTGATTGAAATGTTAAATGCATTAATTTGTAAGACTATCACTTCGATTATATGTGAGTGAATTGTATTCGCAAGAACAAAAAGGACATCACAACAGATATCTTTTAAACAAAGATCTAGTACTATATAATGAGGAAAAAATAAATAACAAAATTTAAATATTAATTCTATAATTATATACTACACTAAAGCTAAAAATGTATAACAACTGAACTTCCTTTTGTGTTACTACATGATATTTTTGGTTTATACTATACTAAAACTAAAAATGCATAACAATTGAAAGAGTTTTCTTATTCTTCCAAGTATATTCAAGTGTTTCTCAAATTTTTAAGTGTATAACACAATCTCAAGACCTCTATTTATATTGTTATAAAAAGCATACAAAGAGATAGCAATAAACATGATATTAATTCTTGAGAATGTGGGGAAGATCAAGGGGTGTAGAAGATAAATGAGGAGATGGTGGAGGTGTGAGTATTATTACATCATGGTGAAATTATACCTTGAAGTTATGAACATCCACATTAATATAATATATTTACAACAAAACATTAATTATATATAAATAATAACTAAATTAAAAATGAGGAGAAAAACTAAAAAAAAATGCCCGAAAAAGGGAGAAAAAAGATAAATAAGAATAGAGGTCATAGAGAGGTGCCACATCACCTTGTCTATATCTAGCTTTATAATATATATAGATTTGTGTAGTTTGATTTGCATTTCGATTTCACCCTTTCGATTAGTATAAATGTTATTCATGTGATCCTAATTCATTGAAGAGGATTAATAGTAATAACAATATTGTTTGGACAGTCAAGTGACTGAACGCCCCTCTCCCTTCTTTTGAGTCTACGCGCTTCTGCTTAGTATGTCGTTTATATGCTTCTTAATAAGTCAGAGGCCCCCTTTTTTTTGTCCTTCTTTTGCTTGAGCACCAATCCAGGGGCTAAGGGACCCAATTCTTAAGACTCAAGATGCAACTTACGGCAGTCTTTGATCTAGTCGAGCTGGTACAGAATACTCGGCTTTAGAGCTTGATGCAGTCAAACTTTACCCTATTTCAAGATTGCCGCTAAGCAACATTTTTTGATGATGGTGAAGAGTATTCTCCCATAAGGGTGCAAAACATTAACATCATCAACGAAAAGAAAGTTTAAAATAATTAATAAACTAGAGATACATCTTTTTATTTATTTATTATAGAGCGTTTTATTTTAAATATATTTTTTTATATGAATTTGATTTTAGTTAAACTTCCATATGAGTATTGAATACAAGATGATTTTAAAAAAAAAAAAACATTTAGTAATCTGCTTAAATAATCAATAGGAAAGCCCCAAGCAGTACACTTGTAAACCTATGTTCAATCTCGATTTTCACAAATAAAAATGCAAAATAGATTGTGTCTCCCACTTAAATTATATATATGAAAGTCACCAACTAACCGTCTTTTTTTATCATTCCTTATTATATCAACATTTATATGGAATTATTGCATATTTATCTTCATTCATCAAAAAACCATAAAAAAATATGTTTAAATTATTAAATTTTAAAAAAGACCTTAAAGTCCATCCTTAATGTTGATACTCTCAAATTTTACAATTGAACAAAATGTATTAATTCTAATTTGAAGGTGGGTGTTCAAATATCTTGTTGAGAACATATGAGTGAAGCTTATGCTGAATTTTGAGCTTACGTGGAGTTGATTTGAAGAGTTATTGTCTAGTCGAATTTTCAAGTTTATGCATCAAATAAATTGAGTTGACGCGTAATGTATGTTTCCGTTGTATCTATGTATTACCCTTTGTATATATGTATACATCTTCTCTGTATATTCACATATTGTTTGTATATCACATAACAAAAAATTGTATAATGTACTGTTAGACAGGATATACATAATATACACGCATGATATATATTGTCAGAGTCCGGAGTCGAAAGGGTAAGAAAATTTGTCAAAAATTTCAAAAGGGCAACAAAATTAATTATTGAACTAAAAGGACAACTTTCTAACTGTGAATTTGACACCGTTTAAATTAGATCAGCCGCCGTAAGGCGCGAAATTCCATGCGCCTTGTAAGGCTCAGCCGCCATGAGCCTCGCAAGGCGCAGGAATGTCAGCGCCTTGCAGCGGAATTATTATTTTTTATTTTTTGTTTCATTCCAATTATTAAAAAAAATACTTCATTTTATTATCTTTAACAAGAATGGTTATTGTACCTATTGGTATATGCATGGAATATACTCTAAGGAAATTATCTATAAAATTGTTTTAACTATATATTAGGTAGTTACTAATTAATCTTAGAATTGAAATCAGATTCAAATTTTACTAATTAAAAATTATTAAGAAGAGAATAAATTGTATGATAAGATTTTGACAACCATATAGATCTGTCATTTGGGTTGAGATGACTTCTATGATGGATAAAGTATTTATCCTAGTATATATCAACTCTTTAATTAATTAACCACTATTTAATTTAATAATATGAATGTTTGGTTTCTTTATAATGAGGTTTTCGATAGTTGCAAAAAACTACTACTATAATATATATTTTATATATTAGATGTGAAGACACATGCACATTAACTAATATCCAATTTCTTAATTTCTCAAATTTTCAGTATGTTTTTTTGTATTTATACTTCTTCACAATAATCTATTAAGTTATTCACTTGTGCACGTTTTGAAAAGATTTTGGCACCTAAAGAAAGTAGAAGGAGACGATAAGATTCGAACTATATTTATTTCGGTAAAAATATCAAAAACATATTTAAAGTGTATTGATTTTTTAGGTCATGATCAAGAGGACTTTAACAAAAAATAAATAAAAAATATTTCATGATCTAATGCTAAATGTTGCGTGTTATCGTGAATCTCATATTACATCATATATATCATCGACAAGTAATGCTCACATGATTGGTTTTGCTAACTTGATTGTTTACGAGGCACATTTCTATTTAACTGAAATGTTTATCTAATCGCTAAATAAATTGGAGTGTCAAACTTGTCAATCATATAAAATTTAAAGATCTATTTAGATATTTAGCCTATAATATATAAAATGATTGTTATAAGTAACTTACCTTTTAGAGATTGTAATATGAGGATTAATAATTACTGGTTTAGTTGTGCATTTACTTCTATCAGCGGATGTTTATATAATTTTGTATTAAACATAGAATATAGCGGATGTTTTTTTAATTTCTTGTTAAAGATAGTAAAATGAAGTAATTTTTTTTAAAAAAATAATTCGAATGAAAAAAAATAAAATTAATTCCGCAGAAGCCGCCGACATTCCTGCGCCTTGTAAGCCGCCGCTCATGGCGGTTGAGCCTTACAAGCCTCATGGAATTCCGCGCCTTGCGGCGGCTGTCCTAATTCAAACGGTGTCAAATTCACAGTTAGAAAGTTGCCCTTTTGGTTCAATAATCAATTTTGTTGCCCTTTTGAAATGTTTGGCAAATTTTCTTATTCTTTCGGCTCCGAACTCTACATTGGCATATATATGTTTTGGATTTTATGTATGAATTTTTACTCCAAAACCATCACAGGCTTCCTTAAATTTTATATGTAGTTTCACTTAGGTGTGTTTTTTCTAAGAGAATTTCAATTTCACTAACTAAAAAATCAACTACTCAATCTATTTCTTTTTAGTATATTAAGAGAACATTACTCATTATATGTAATAACTTTTTTCATTTCTATGACTCCCATGTCATGTTCAATATAATAGGATTCAAAAGAGTAAGATTTAGATTTTATTTTTATTTTTTTTGAACTTTGTGTCTAATCAAACTAAGAGATATAAAATGACAAGTAATGAATATCATATTATTTAGTCTATTAATAAGTAATTATAAAACTATTATTTTGTGTTGGATATTTTTAATTTATGGCTTTTAACTTATAAGCCACTTTAAAATAATTATTCCAAACGACCCCTCAATATGATCACATTGTTACTTTATTTTTCCTTAATTTCTCTTAATATTTGTAATCATGCTTTTATTCTTTACATATCTTTTTTTTTTTAATTATAACTTTATCTTGTATTTTTTGTGTGTAACATTATAAATTTATTCTTCAAATTATTGATGCGTGGCGGTTTTTTTTTTGCAATTAAAAATTATCATGCATATTTAATGAAAAATTATTTGCCTCTTATTATAAACAGTGAGATATAATATATCCAAATATTATATTTATCAAAATAATATAGTGTAATACAAATAAACAATAAATATCATATTTGATAACCGGTTAAGAAGTAATTTATCAATGTATAAAAGTAATTAGGTGTTTGATTTGTGATTTATAAACCTACATAATTAATACTCATATAAATTATGAGAAAAAATATGTATTATTCTATACCAAAAATAAAAAATGAAATAACTTAACTTTACCTAACTAATAATATACATAAAAAGTATAAATAATTTTTTTTTACAACTAATCCTTGGCTGCATAACTCTAATTATGTCATCTGTTTCTGTATTCAGGATCCACCAAGTATCATGGGCCAACATAATCCACATTCTTCTATGGGCCGTTTAGGGCTTCAACTTGAACTAAGAAAAGCCCACTAAGATTCCAAACCTATCATATAAAACCTCGCAATCTAGGGTTCAAGGACAGAAAACTTTGCTGCTGAAATCGCTGGAGGCAACAGTGTGATTTCTCTCACAACTCCCCCTATCTTCTTCCTGAAGCCATGGTATTTTCTCTTCCTCTATCTGCATCTATGGAGGTCTTCTGTTTTTTTTTTTTTATCGAAGTTTCTAATTCGAATTTGTCAATTTCTTTCAGATTATCTCAGAGAAGAACCGTAGAGAGATCTCCAAATACCTCTTCCAAGGTCAGTTTCTTTATCTCTATGTCTTTTTATATACGTCATTTCGTAGGTTTCATTTTCTGATGTGATTTTTTGGTGTTGTTGTAGAGGGAGTGTGCTACGCGAAGAAGGATTACAACTTGGCCAAGCATCCGTTAATCGATGTGCCAAATCTACAGGTTATCAAATTGATGCAGAGCTTCAAATCTAAGGAGTATGTTCGCGAGACATTCGCTTGGATGCACTACTACTGGTACCTTACAAATGATGGCATTGAGTTCCTCAGAACTTACCTTAACCTTCCATCTGAAATTGTCCCGGCTACACTGAAGAAATCGGCTAAACCCCTTGGTCGTCCCATGGGTGGTCCTCCAGGCGATCGTCCACGGTAATTACCTTTTCAGTTTGATTGATTAGTTTGAGATTGAGTTTTTTGCGAGTTCTAATTGATTTTGAGTATTTGTTCAAAAATATAATTATGGATGTGTAACTGGTTTTGCAGTGGACCACCAAGGTTTGAGGGTGATAGGCCAAGGTTTGGCGACAGAGATGGTTACCGTGCTGGACCTAGAGGTCCACCTGGTGAGTTTGGAGGTGAAAAGGGTGGAGCTCCAGCTGACTACCAGCCTGCTTTCAGGGTAATTTCTCTTTTCTTTTAAATCCTGAAGCATTTTTTTAACTTTAGTTAGCCTAACAATTGTATTTATGAGCATTGTTTTCTTGCTGTTTGAAGTAAATAGACTATGTTTCTGTTGATTGAATAAGAATTATCTATTTATTCTATATCTGTTGAAAGGAAATGTGTTGATGCCACTGTATATGTGTCTGAAATAGCTCAAACAAGCTTCCGAATTCTAACAAAGTCTCCTGAAGTTTCCCTTTGAGATTCAAATGAGTTTTTCACTGTTCCCTTGGTATAAATTGGAGTCACCATATTCATCAGCTGCAGCATCTAGATGTTATCATTTTGTTGTTGGTCTTGTTCCCGGTTACTGCATATTTTAGTTGCCAAATGAAACCTAAAACTTGGAGTAACCTAATGTATCCAAAGATTAACTTGAATTTGTTGGTCATGCTTTTGCTCGACTTCATTCTACATGTATGTATTCTATTCTTTGGATTAGTTGTTGCCTATAGTGAAGTTGCTCGGACTCCATAAATGTTGCCGCACCATTGTCTGATCCTCCAATAAATTCACTACTTTGGAAGAGTCTGAGCAACATAGGTCTATAGAGATATTAATCACTGAAATATGAAAAAGTGGAGAAGTGAGTTGCTGATTGTTGATTTGGGTTCTCCTTTGTACTGTCTTATTTGTGTTTTGTTGTCCTATGGGAGATCCTAGTTGTCACAAGTCTGCTTCACCTGTTAAGAAAAGTATATTCGATCTGAACATAAGTAATCTGCTACATTTTTCTTCTCAGTAGGCTGTCTTTTAAAATTATCATTATATTGATACCTGACTTTTGTTTTTCTTCACTTCATTGGTATGTGAATCATCATTAAATTGTGTTGGCGGCACTTTGGTGGATGAGAAAGTATCTTAGATGAAATTTCTTTGGCGTAGTTTCACCTAAGTCTAAACTATCATGTTAACACTTGTAGGGTTCTGGTGGAAGACCTGGATTTGGCCGTGGATCTGGAGGTTTTGGTGGCAGTGCACCTACTAGTTCAAGCTTCTCTTAGATTCCTGCATCTTAGACTTAGTGGTTGTTTCAATTTTGAAATCAGATGTTGAAATCCCTTGGTTTTTCATTTTCTTGTTAAAACTAAATATTTCAAGCAGGGCAATTTTATCTTTGATGATCTTTAGAGAACTATAAGTTTGTTTCTGTTCCTTGTTCGTTTGTGTCTTTTGAGGTATACTTTCAATTTGTGTTATTCCAATGTGACAGTATCAGACACTTTATATACTGTTGATGGATTTTTATCAATTACCCTGTTAAATTATGAAACGGTGAAATAGTTGTACTACTGAGGTTGTATTTTTGAGCTGTTATTCTTGCGTAGACCTTTATGAAGTGGCTGGGCATTTTTCCGTTTGGCTATTGCTGGTCTCTAGTTACATGGTAATATGAATAGTCTTGTGCAAAGAGTTGTAGCCAAATAGGATCTGTATTTGTAAAGGGGGTGAAATAGAGAGAATTTTCGTTCAATAATATTGTTTCACTGTTTATAAATATTAGTTGGTCATTCGTACTTTTGGTAATATTTAGGTACTGGATAGAATTTGCTGTTTAGAATAGCTTCTGTTCTCCATTTGGTGCAACTGATCGCAGTAGCTACCATTGTGTTACCGATGAATCCATTGCAAGATCAGTGTTGAACTACTCAAAAGGACTTCACTTTTCATCTTAGCTTTGGGCCTTCAATAAAACCCGGATATATAAATTCTCAGGTCTCTGTCTAAAACATCTTAGCTATTCCACAACACTAATTCAAGTTTCTCCAGATCTTACAATGTCCTTGGTGAAAATGTTATGTAAACAAATAAACAATTTAGTTTTCTATTTAACTCTAAAGTAAGAGTAGTGCTAGGCGTTTCACAAGAAATATTATCAGTGGTAGATTCAAACAAACGGAAGAAAAGAATGCGAACGTCAAATTAAATGGCCAAGTTTTACTCTACAATCTTAAAGGACAAACAAAAAATGAAAAAAAGAAAGCTACTCATCAATGCAAATTAGTGTGTTTCGCTCTATAATTCATCGTAAGCTTCCTCCCCATCTCCTGAATTTGCAGAACTTCCACCACTCTTCTCATAGACCTTCTTTATGACAGGATTGCATACATCTTCTAAGTCTTTCATTTTATCATCATAGTCTTCCTTCTCCGCGTTTTGATTATCATCTAACCACTCCGTAGCTTCCTTAAGAGCGCTCTCTATCTTCTTTTTGTCATCAGAATCAATCTTCTCCGCGAGCTTGTCATTGATTGTGTTCTTCATGTTGTAAATGTATGTTTCAAGCTTGTTTTGAGCATCCACCTTCTCCCTTACCTTTCTGTCTTCCTCTGCAAACTCCTCTGCCTCCTTCAACATTCTATCGATTTCTTCCTGGCTTAGACGCAACTTGTCACTAGTGATGGTAATAGATTTCGATTTCTTAGCTGCTTTGTCTTGTGCTGTTACATGTAGAATTCCATTCTCATCAACCTGAAAAGTCACCTCAATTTGTGGCACTCCCCTACAAAAGATTTTAACATGATGTACTTAGATCAGAACTTCCAAAGCTCATGAAAATGATATTAAGCTTTTTTTCCCTTCCTTTTGGCTACTTCTCATTCATCAAAACTTACCTTGGAGCAGGCGGTATACCAGACAAGTCAAAGCTTCCAAGTTCACGACAATCCTTCGTTAAGCTCCTTTCACCTTCATATACCTAAAGGATATCCAAAAGAAAATTAAATTGTGTTGATTCTTATTTCCAACATGTAAGAACAATGACCAACTACAGTTCAGACTTCAATCTGATGACAAACAATTGCTGAAATTCTAGCATTGTTACCTTAATTGTTACCGATGTTTGTTGGTCTTGATAGGTGGTGAAAACTTGGGTTTTCTTGACAGGTATCCTACTGTTTCTTGGAATCAACTTTGTCATAACCCCACCAACTGTCTCAATTCCCAAACTTAGAGGAGTCACATCAAGCAACAAAAGATCTGAGGAACAAAAAAGGAATGTCAAAACCATGTTATGCAAACTAAAAAAGAAACACAACAAAAAATGCTTCTGTTATATCAGAGGAAAAAACATAAATTAGTTACCTTTGGTCTCTTCCCCTCCTTCACCACCAAGGATTGCTCCTTGTATTGCTGCTCCGTAAGCTACAGCTTCGTCAGGATTAACACCCTTGTTAGGTTCTTTACCATCAAAGAAATCCTTCAAGAGCTGTTGCACCTTTGGAATTCAAGTACTCCCACCAACGAGCACTAGTTCATCAATATCCGTCTTCTTCAAGTTTGCATCCTCTAATGCCTTCTTGACTGGACCCATTGTCTTCTTGAACAAATCCATGTTCAATTCCTCAAATCTCGCCCTTGTTAATGGCTCGGAGAAGTCAATACCATCGAAAAGAGACTCGATCTCAATACGTACTTGGTGCTGGTTACTTAAGGCCCTCTTGGCTCTCTCACATTCTCTTCTAAGCTTTCCAAGAGCTTTCTTGTCATTACTAATATCCTTGCTGTATTTCCTCTTAATCAACTTGATGAAATAGTCCATTAGTTTATGATCGAAGTCCTCTCCTCCTAAGTGAGTATTACCATTTGTTGCTAGGACCTCAAAAACACCATTATCAATGCTAAGTATGCTAACATCAAATGTGCCACCACCAAGATCATACACCAAAATGTTCTGCTCTTTCCCTTTCTTATCCAATCCATAGGCTATAGCAGCCGCAGTTGGCTCGTTTATTATCCTAACTACATTCAGCCCTGCTATGGTGCCAGCATCCTTGGTTGCTTGCCTTTGTGCATCATTAAAATAAGCTACATATGAACCAAATAACTCAATCAACAACAAAAAAAAGACAACAGCTTTTTCATGATCAAAGTTAAAGCAATTATGTGAAAATATGTGTTATCGATATCTTTTTTATGTCGTTAAGTATACCTGGAACAGTGATGACGGCGTGCTTAATTGATTTCCCTAGATATGCCTCAGCTGTTTCCTTCATTTTCTGCAAAATCATAGCACTAATTTCCTCTGGGCTAAACACTTTAACGTCGCCCTCTTTAATCTTCACTTCTACATAAGGCTTGCCATCTTTGTTCACAATATTGAAAGGCAACATTTTTATAATTTTTTGAACTTCTGGATCATCAAACCTACCAAAACAACACCGACAAAATCAAATCAGAACACCAAAAATCACACAAGCTCCACAATACAACTTTCACAACAAAACAATTTTTTTTTTAGCTGATCATAAACTTACTTCCTTCCAATAAGCCTTTTAACATCATATACAGTACGTTCGGGGTTAAGAGCTGCTTGATTCTTCGCAGCTTCTCCAATTAACCTCTCTGTATCAGTGAATGCAACCCATGAAGGGGTGATTCTGTTTCCTTGGTCGTTCGCTATGATCTCGACATTATTCTCCCCTTTGTATACACCCACACAAGAATATGTTGTCCCTAGATCAATTCCAATCACTGTCCCAAGATTCTGTTTCTGTTTTTTCTCAGCAGCTACTGTTACTCCTAAGCAAAACTCTTCCAGAACATTAAAAAAAACAGTCAGCAGCAGCTCATCATGTAGTAAAATTCAACTTATCTTGAAGAACAAGAACAACAATTAGAAATATCAAGAACCTAACTACAAACAAATATATCAGGAAAATTGCGACCTCTTGGGACATAGTAAAACCATCACTCCTGGTAAATACAACAGAAATTTCAACAAAAGACTATAACTTTACAGAAAAGAACACTGATTTATATGGGAAAGTTTCTATTTTTACTATAGCCCCACAAGATGAAAACAGAGAAGATATATTGAAAAAAGTATTAGTATGCAAACAAATTATCTAATTCTAACTCAACCCCAAAAGCCAGACCATCCAATTCCTACATTACTAATTCCTTTAACCCACTCTAACACCCCATGGAACGGGCCCAAACGAGACAAACCCTACTCTGATACCTAACTCAACCCAAAAGTTAACTAGTAAAATTGTCCGAGTTGACAGTTTCTTCCCAACCAAAGTGGGGACTTTAACCCACCCTAATAATTTCAACTATATATAAACACAAACTTGTGCATGTATAGCAACACACAAACAACAACAAAAGTAGAATTAAGAAGTAAAATGAGGCAAAAAAACAAGAAAACTTGTAAAGGTAATATGAGTAATTAGATGATCACCTGAAGCAAAAAGAAGCAAAATCAAGAATGCTAAGTTCTTGAAATCCTTTGAACGTCTCATTCTCATTAATTCTATCTTGATTGATGAATTCTTGTGATGTTATGACTATTGAGGCTATTTAAAGTTGAGAGTTGTGAGTGAATTTTTAGTTGACATAAAACTAGAGTGTTCTCTCCAATAGAAGAAGTTGATATGCTGTTGTTGCTTCAATAATATTTTACACATCAATCAACCAATTACCATCAAACACGTGGGTATCCGTTCGGTTAATGAAACTCCCCGAATGTTCTTGATTTATTGAGCACCTACGATAATATAAAAATATATAAAGCGCTTTCTGTTGGCAACATTCTATTTATAATAAATAATAAGAAATTGAATTAGAAAATCTATTTTATATGAATTAGGATAAATAATAAGAAATTAAATTAAATTAAATTAGAATTAGAAAATCTACTTTATATGAATTAGGACAAAACTGGATTTTAATTAAATAAATATAAAAATAACAAATCCTTAACAACTTACGCTTTCTACTCCAACTTTAAATTATTAATCAAACACTTTTTTAAGAAAAATTAATGAGACGGACATAAAATCCCAGTTCTTTCTTTTGTTTTCCGTATAATGTAGTCTCAATTTTAATTTGTGTAGATCCCCCGGTTTACAAAGCCTCAATCGGTTAAAGGGTAGAACTTCGTATCAATTCCTATTTAGGATTTTTTTTTGTAATCATATAATTAATTTGGTGAAATTATGTTTTTATACTTCATTCTCAAAAATTGTTAAATATGTTTTTTATTCAATTCTTTTTTAGTGTATATTACTTGCTGCTTTGCGCACTCTTTTTCGCTGATAATAATGATTAAACATTTGTCACTATTTTTTAAAAAAAGGTTTGAGGAGAGTTTTAAAACAAAAGGTGGAAAAGAGTGATATTTTAAAGTAAAAATAATAAGGATTTATGATGTTTTTAGATCAAAAAATTAAAAAGAAAAGGACATTTGTGAACCATTTTTCACATGGGGTATTTCTTATTTTATTTTATTTTAAAAATATTGCCAAACACAAGCTACCAACCCAAATACTTCATTATTTGGTAAAAAAAAATTGTTATTCTCCCAAAATACTTTTAATACTTCCCAAAATAAGCTCATTTTGCAGATTGATCAAACGTGATAATTATTTTGCTACTTTTGACAAAAAGATGGTCCAAGTAGGCGTTTGGTCATATTTTATCATGATTTTTGGAAAATGAAGTTTTTATTTATGAAGTGAAATGATATTTGAAAATTGAAAGTTGTGTTTGACCATAAATACAATTTAGAGTTGTTTTTGAATTTTCATGAAATAGTTTGGACGGGACAAAAAATGAAAATACCTTTTAATTATTTTTCAGATTCTTGAAAAATTTATTATTCAACTTCAAGTTGGATTCAAAATATTTTTTGGCCAGACATATTTTCCGGAATTCAACTCCAAAATATGTAATAAAAATTAAGGCCAAACGCCTCCTAAATATAGCTAAAGATGGTGATCTTGTCTGTTATCCAGTTGAAGCTGCTGAACTATCTTTATTGATGTTGAAAAAGGAGTCAATATTCTTCTTGTAAATACAAATTCTGCATTGACAACTAAGTCTATGAGTGTGTGTCAGAAATCAGAAATCCTTATTAAGGTAAAGTGGTTAAATGATGATGCCTACTCTCTGCTACAGACAGTTTCCTTCTTGTTTTCAATTGGCCTCCAGGAATCTCAATCCTTCCATAACAGAACAGAAGGGGAATCTCAAATCTTGATTTTGTACCTTCTGATTTGGTTACACTTTGTTGAAAATATTTGAAAATTTAATTTTCAAAATCCGATCAAATTTCATAGTCAAACAGAACGCTAGCTTAAACTTGTACAAGATGGATTGATTTTGCCACCTTTAAGGTTTGGTTACCACATTTGATGACCTTATTGTACACTGTTATTCATTATGACTACAAGTTATTGAGGCAAATAACTTTTAAATTCTTGATACAAAATCTTACACAATAGTTGAAAATTGTTAAAAGAAGAAACATGCAAAAAAAACTATTAACACACAATCCTATCTGAATGGGGCTAGAGGGTTAGGACTATTAGGTGTTTTTGAGCTTCTAAGCTCTTTGCATACATGATCTAACATGTTCAAGAAATCTCTCACAATGACAAAAATCCTGAGAGGGTTGGATTCATCTTTGCTTACATTTCCATGGAAGTATTCTGTGACTTCTTTAACACGTAAAAGAACTCGATTCTCGTCTTCCTGTAATTCCTTTAGGTTCCTTTCTGCATAATTCAAGAATGTTGTCATTGAGTGCACAAAGTTACCATTATTTTCAACTGCAGACAAGTCATTTGTTACTAGTGCTTTTATCTTGTTCATTTCTTCTGATAGATTTGAGACTGAGGTTGCTATGACATCCAAGTCCATTGTGGCTGTTTTCTTGACATTGAATAGCTCAGTGCCTAGACCAGAAACAAGATCAAGACCCATCCTTTTGTAGTCTTCCTCTCTGTCAGCAATAGTTTTAATCTTGCGTCTCCCGTCTATCTTTCCCATAATGCTTTGTGAGACTTTCAGGCCTTCTGATCGAATGATTTCTTGAACGACGAAATGAAGCAGTGTGGTTTTTCCATCAGTGCCTTTTACGTCGGATAGCTTAAGTAAGGCATCAAGTTTGAATGCTCTGGCTCCTCCTCTTATTGTCCCAATGTTCATCCTGTTTCCAGTTTTCAACACTGCTTCTAGCAATTTTAAGAATAGTCGACTTGATCTGAGTTCCTTGCAGGCCTCCTGAGAGAGTAAAATGTTAACTTTAGTCATTATTATCAGATGAAAAGTGAGAAAAGCTACTTTTTTTGGTTAGTTACCTCTAGCATTGAGAAAGATTTTTTGAGAAGATGAACATCGTCATCAAATGTCTCGCGATAAAGCATGGCTTCTATTCTCAAGAATGCAAATGGCACCTTAAGCATTGCCATTACAAACTTCTCTGCTGACCCTAGTTCATTGATGTCTCCTTTATAACTTGACAGTTTGTCCTCTTCTTCTTTAGTAGGTACCATCTTAGCCAGAGCCTCCAGTTGTGGCAAAAACAATCCGTTTCCTATTAGGAAGATGTTGTAAGAGACGATGACACTTAATCTTATTAATTCCATGAGGAAACAGAATAATGTGCAGATAAGTTGACACAATTGTGCAAAGGGAGATGAAAGTTAGAATTGCTTACCTTTTATTAGTGTTTCACAAACTTGTTCAACAGTCACACCCAAAGCTTTGGATAGTATGCTTATGTTTTGTAGTCTTTTAGGCTCAAGAACATGCTTGCTTGGAGATGGAGTTTTGCTTTTCCCTTCATCAATCTTCATAGAATTGTGTATATTGTAGCCGAAAAGCGACTCAATCATTTCCTCATCAAATCTGCTCCACGAACATAAATTTGTAAATGGACTGAATTGATAACGAAAATAAGGAATAATAATATCTAACCTTAAGGAGAAAAAGGAAACACTCTTACTCGAATGAGCTTGGTCTGAGCTTGTCCCAAACAGTTGATCGGTCTGGTGCAGCTCTTACTTTGTCCCAGTGAAGTGGTTTCAATTTTGGGAGTGGACTTCCATCTTTGCCTAATGCCAATTGTTGGAAAGGCAAAGACGGTGGAGGGGGCGGACCTTTTGAAAGACTAGTACTTCCACTTGCAAATGGAGGAGGACAAGGTGGGGGTGGAATTCCTCCAGCAGGCTTAGCTTGATTTGGAGGTGATTGTAACAAATCATTTTCCAAAGAACTATCTGAATTTCTAGTGGATGATTCAATTTGCAGTGAAGCATGACTCAAAACTTTAGACTTCATTTTCACTGAAGAAACTGTAGGCCTACAAGGAGATTGAGTTGGAAATGTAGGCGGTGGAGGCGGTGGGGGTGGAGTTGACAAGTGTGTTGAGGAGGATACAGAACAAGTTAAGGTTTTTAATTCATCTTGAGGCATAACTTCTGAGGTATCTAAAAGACTACCAGCTGAAACATTGGATAGTCTATTACTAGACGAACGCGAATTACATAAAGAATGGAATAATTCTTCATCACCTGATGAATGAACTTCCTCAGGAACTATTTTGTCACCACTGGAAGAGTTACAATCATTGATATCACACTTCATCAGACTTTCATAAACACAGACAATTTCTCCAACACCTGAACAATTATCATCATCAGGCATTGACACACTGATTTCCTGTTCTTGTTCATCTTTCTCACTCAATGTATTGTTTGCTATGTTTTCATTTGAGTCAATCTTTTCAATTACAGAACTTTTATTTAGACAATTCGATTCTGATGATTCGAGAGCAACTTCTAGTGAATCAAGGTAAAAAAGGTCAGGGCCTGGATCAGAAGTTACCTTTTTCACTGAATTCTGAGAGCTACCGTACCTTGATCTACATACACTTCCTGCTTCACTGCTGAACAGTGACACTGATCTAGTTGATTTCTTTCTTTGTTTCTTGAACTTTTTGCAGCCCCAAAAAAGGGCAATTGCACACAATGCTGTTGAAATCCCAGCAGAAACAAGAACAGCTGTTAAAACTCTAGTACTCCTCCCTCTTCTTTTCTCCCTTACCCTGTGTGCAGCTGGGATAAAGGGATAGTGATGAGAATGTGGATGAGGATGCCGATGAACTCCCGGCACCGGCGAAGGAGCTGGTGCTTCAGGGGCAATTGATGGTGATGGAGAAGGTGATACTGCAAAATATGCAAAATCACCATTTCTTCGACTGAACCTCCTTAGTCCAAGCAAAGTTCTGAACTTTTCCACAATCAAGATTTGCTTCCCTCCATAGATCTTTCCAATTGGACTTTCATTTCCATCCCCATTTTTAACCATATAATGTAGCTCTTTAAAGCCATGAATACTATTCAAGTACTTTGCAGCATTCAATGAGACATCCCTAACCAAAATATGTGTACAACAGAAAGATACAAGAATGAAGGTGATGATAAAGAGAAAATGTAAAAGAATCCTAAAACCATGATGACCCATTTTCTTGAAACAAAAATCATGAAAGAAATCATCAACCTTTATGCAAATATAAATTCAACCCAACATTCATTTTTTTTTTCTCTTCTCTGTTATTAAAAATGTAATGCACCAAAGAGAAAAAAGAAAGAAATCTTTATTGCTACTCCAAGGAACCCCTGAGTTGTGGCAGTTGTAGGTGTACTGGACCTTCTTTATTTTCTTTCTCTGTTACCTCTTTTCTCTCTCCTCTCCCTCCATTAATTCTCCCTGCTGAATACTGTTAATATTAGTACATCATTTTTCATTCGTACACTTATGTTCTTGCTTACTTTTTTGAGTTTTTGTCTTTATGTCTTTTATCTTCTCTAGTCTCTAATAACTAAACAACCAAGAATCAAGAATCAAGAATCAAGAATCAAGAAAAGACTATGCTTTTTTGCTTGATTTGCATAATTTCAATTTAGTAAAACAGATTCATGGGTATTTTGCATTTGAAAAACTAAGCTTTTTGGAGCTAAAAAGTTATAATTTTTCAATCTAAAAATGTGGTAGGGTCCCAAATTGGCTGGACTTGCCTTACATCATAGGAAGGTGACAATTTATTATGTGTAAGAAAACGAAACAGAAATCGTCCATCACTTTCTCATGTGATCCTCTCACATAGATACATTTTTATGAAAATAAATTAGATATTTATGTTGTGATAAAAAGATTCAAGGAAAAAGTTAGAATCTATTTTATAGAGATTATAAGCTGCTGATCTCTATTACAATTAAATCACAGCCGTCATACTTGACACAATTATCTCCAACATTATCACAATGTTGGGACTTACTTCTTTTGCAGTCAATTCATTAACACCTTTTTTCTGTCATGTAAAAGTTTTCTATCATTTCTTAATCTACAAAAGAAGGACAAAAAGTTCTGTTATCCAATTATTTTTTCTCTGTAATATATGTTCTCAACTAGATTAATTTTTATTTTTTTTAAACCTAAAAGTTCAAATTATTTGACAAAACGTTACATTTACTTGTTCACTTTTTGTTCCAAAGGGACAAACAAATAGCTATACTTGTTTCGATTTATTTGACACATTTTTTTTCTAGTTTATTCCAAATTAGAAAATGATTACTTTTGCGTTTCACATTTTATTTTTAATGAAAAGTTTTTATAATACCACGAATGTTATGACAAACATGTTTAGGATCATAGGTTTAAAAAATTTTATACATGCAAATATTGTACAAGTATTAAATATCTCATTTATATATTTTTTAGTCTTGATTCAAACTATGTCACATAAATTGTAATGGAGACTAATAATCCTTCCGTCCAATAATTGTTCACTATATTATTTTGAAATGTCCAACAATATTTGTCCACTTTATGAAATCAATATAATTTTACACTTAGTACCTAATTTACTTTTATCATTAATTATAATTATTTTCCTCTATTACATTTTTCAAGACATTGTATTTATTAGTACTCCATTTGTTCCTAATTACTTGTCTACTTTTGAATTGACACACCTATTAAGAAAACAATTATTGACATAGTGAGTTTACCATTTTACCCCTATTAATTTTATGAAGTGGATGAATTAAAAAATTTAAGATTTTCAAGAAGTTCTAGATTTTTCAAAGTAATTAATTGAGAATATAATAGGTAAAAAAAATTGTTCTTTCTTGATTTGTCAAAATGGACAAGTAATTAAGGACAACTAAAAAAGAAAAAGTGGACAAGTAATTAGGGATAGAGAGAGTATATTCAAAGGGTGATACAATAAAATTATCCTTCTATTTATAGTTTCTTAAGAAGTGTGTAAAGTCAACAGTGAACAAGCATGATTGGACAGAGGGAGTACTAAGTAAGGAAAGATGTGTTGTGTTCTATGTCCAAGATATGACCTAGCGGTTAGTGAATTGAGTTGAGAATCATGAGCTCTTAGGTTCAAATCCTAGCAGAGACCAAAAAATACTACTCCCCCGTCCCGATTTATACGACACTTTTCGTTTTTCGAGAGTCAAACATTTTAACTTTGACTGGAAATTTGTGTATGAAATCTTCAAATTTTTTGAAATGAAATTTATATATTTGTAAACTACGTGAAAAGTATTACAAGTCACAATAATTAATAATTCAAAATGTTAAAAGGATCAATGAAAAACTTACGGTCAAAGATAGACTTGTTTGAATCTCGAAATCCGAAAAGTGCCACATAAAATGAGACAAAGGGAGTAGCTGATTTCTTTTTATCTGTCTTAATCTTTGTGGACAGATTCACCCAATAGCTATTGCTGGTGAGAGATTACACGGTATCCTATGAAATTAAATAAGTTACACAAAAGCTGGCTCAAACAGCATGATCGTTAAAATTTTTTAAAAAAAGTGTTCTATGGGTAAGAAAAAATAGTATCCAATGTGCAAGGCCATATGTCCTTTTCAAGGTATACTTTTTTGTTAATTGATTAGTTAATTACAAAGAGTAGTACTAGATGTAGGTTTGACGATGTAACATTTTGAATAATAAATGCTAAAAACTACTTCTTCTTTTTTGTTTCTTATGTTGTGCCAAACCACATGGAGTGGTGAATTGTAATAGAGAAAACCAAATGGGGGATTCTAACCGACAACAGTGACATGGGCGATCATATTTGGTTATTGGCTTTACGTTGCCGCTAAAATGAAATGTTGTCATGTATCTTACGCTGCCTATTTCATTAGACTAGTTAACCTTAGTCATGCCAAACTCAATTGCAAAAAGTTATTTTTTACTAAAAGTAGAGGGAAATAAGGAATTAGTTTAGCTAGCTAGATCTGTTTTTATTCTTATGTGTTTATGTAACTAGTCCCTATCATGTTTGAATGGTTGGTTCAACCAATTTTTACCATGATTATTCTATCTTATGATATGTATATGCCTTTATTCCTTTAAAGTTCTCAATTTTCCTTTTTGTAGCTTTAGGTTCCCCACCCTTGGAGTAAGAAAAAAGGGAGATGTTATTGATCTCTATAACATTTTTGTGACAAAAATCTGCAAATTCGATTATCGCTAGAAAAATATTTCTGAAGCTCAAATTCAAAACTTTTGGAGAAGTCTAATTCACCCTCTATCACATTTTGATTTAACTTTGTCCAATTCAATGTCATATTTTTCGGTTTTACCTTGACTTTTTTGTTTTGTTTTTTTTTGATAACTTAGGTTTTACTTTGACCATTAATGAATTATAAAGTTCCAAAGCTACATTGATTGGTCCCACCAGCAGTAGAAAGTCTTTTGTTAGTTAGTTAGGTTTGACTTTTGTATTTATTAGAGTTATGATCAGTATCAACACTATCTTTTGAGTCAATCATATAGATATGATTAATAATAAGTAGGTAAATATAGAAGAAATAGGTTAGTCAATTTTAAGATAACCCTATGTTTTTAGTAATATTTTGTTTTGTTTTCCATCTCGTTAACTTTATGATATGACTTCATACAAACAAGTACAGAGAACCATATTATTGAATTTTTAAAAAAATATCTAAAGTTCATATGGGTGTAAAATAGGGGTCAACTTTTGAAAAAATTAGTACAATGCAAATTAATGAGTACTATGTATTCTTCAACCTTAATAGTAGCAGTCTGACATTGACACAATAGTTGGTAAATCCAAGTTTTCATAAATTTGGGCTGGGCAGCACCAGCAACTTTTCCATTTTCCAGTGGGCTGAATTTGGGGCAAGTCCATAAAACATTTGTCCTTCAGGTTGCTGCTGAAGTTGAGGACTTGTTATATAGTGTATCAATTCGCTCTATATTAAAACGAACAGATACATCGAATCGATACAATTCCAAGTAAACAGATACACCAAATTGATACAATTTCAAGTGAATAGGTACATAGAAAAATAGATAAAATCCAAACCCTTACTATGCATTGTAATTTTTGTAAGCCCTCAATATTTTGAGTAAATACAGAACATATGTTTGCTCTGTTAGTTAATTTTTCCTTACTGTTTATAAGTGGTTATTTGATTAAATCGTCATTGTCTTAGTAAATAAAGTTTGAGAATACATTATAATTTTTAGGCAAAGATTGCTTATTTCGACTTTGAAGAAGCAAACGTGACAACCAATTTTGTAAGTCTTCTGAAAAATTGCGGAAGCAACATATGGTAAAAGAATTTAGACAATTATGGGTAAAGGAATAACTACTCAATATTCCAAGTGTGTAGGGATGGCAATGTGGCGGGGCGGAGGGCGGGGTGGATTTAAGACTATGCGGGGTGGGGGTGGGGGGTTAAGGTTGTGCGGGGCGGTTGAAGTTTTTTTTTTAAAAAATTAATGCGGGGCGGGGTATATGCGATTTTATGTGGGTTCAAACTTATTTTTAACTTTTTACATGTTATAAGAGTGATAAAACATTATTTATTAAAATAATTTCTTTAAAGCTACTAAAATATTCAAATGGTTCAATAAAAAATAATACAATTTCTTACATGTTTTCCAATTGACCTCTAACAACTGGTTTTTTAAGTCACTATCCTATTAAATTAATACAACTTAATGAAAAAATGAATTTATTTTTATGAATTGTAATTTTAGTATCAAATTTAACTTGAAAAAGAAAATATTAAAAAAATTATGCGGGACGGATCTATGCAGGAAGGGGCGGGTTAAAATGAAAAAAAAATGTTATGCGGGGCAGGGCGGATTAAAATTTTTGCGGGTTAAGCTCAACCCGCCCCACCCCCGTCCCCCACCCCGCACCGCCCCATTGCGGTCCCTAATACATAAATGGTTGTAAATACATGCACCTAGCTATTCTATTTAAATAAAATTAAAATTAAAATTAATTCCTTATATGACACTCAATTTACTCGTATTACTTAGTAAAGTAATACTCTCTCCGTCTCATTTTATGTGGCAGGAGAAATCGAAAGGAAACTGTACCCGACCAGAGATGGACGTATACTCGTAAGCTACCGTGGAAACGCATAAGAACTCTTGAATGGAAAAGAGATGTAACTCAGTTCCTTTGGAATCGGTAGTCTCAACGAAAAAAGTGTTCTTTGAACTGAACGTGAAAGTAATTTTTCAAATTTCAAGATTCAAACAAGTCTATCTTTGACGGTAAGTTGTTCATAGATTTTTTAAACATTTTAAATTATCAATTATTGTGACTTATAGTACTTTTTACGTAGTTTACAAATATATAAAATTCATTTAAAAATTTTTGAAGATTTTATGTGTAAATTTTTTATCAAACTTAAATTGTTTGACTCTTAAAAATGAAAAGTATCGCATAAATTGGGAATATGTTTTTTTCATTCCACTTGTGGGTGAATTTTAGATGTACTCGAATTACTTTAGTAAAGTACTACTAATACTTTATGTTTTTTTATTCCACTTATGCGTGTATTTTAGATGTATTAATAGGGATAGGATAACACAAGCTTTTACACTTCGGGTATTTTGTTCGGCGAGAGAAACAATTTACACAAAAGTGCCTGGAAAAAAGCACTTATAAAATAACGATGCGGAGAAGTAGACGATTCTCTGTGGCATTTCGTCAAACAGTTTATGTACAAGATAAAGAACCACCCTCTGCTCTCCATTGCTATCCCATTAAACCTCGGAACACGCCTCCCAATCTCTTCATCGGCAATGGCCGCCGGTACGGAAACGTTTTCTTCAATGAGAAATTACAATCTTGTCCCTGAATTTCCTTCTTGGAATCGTCTGTTGCATCATTTCAATTCCTCCAGCCTGGTTGATCAGGTGATTCTCCTTTATTCTGATATGCTCTCTTGTGGAGTAACTAGTTGATTTTCCACTTAAGATGAAAAACAAGTTTCTTGAAAATAGTTAATTTTCCACTTACGGTGAAAAACAAGTTTCTTGAAAATGAGTAAAATGATTTTCTTGATTTAAGTAGGGAAATCAAGTTTTACAATGACATTGTTTTGTTAATTGTATCCTCCCCACCAATGCAACGGCCCCAACCCCTGCCCCTTGATCATCCCACCCTGACTCCCCAAGGACCCACTCTCCACGATTTACCAAACACTAGAAAAATAAGTAACAAATCAAACTTATTTTTCAAGAAAGCATTTTCTTGGGAAACGTTTTCCATGAAAAATGTTCTCCTTCGTATCAATCACACCCTTTAATGTATCTCTAATCACCTCAAATCAGCAAACCAATTATTTATTTTATCAAAATTCAATGGATTTAATGTTATGATATTGTTTATTTTATTATTCTGCTTTTTATTCTTAAATCAAAATATGTCTATGCAGAAAACGAGTGAACAAAATTAGTAAGTGGCAAAGCAAGGAATGAAACATATTTGTGTTAGAAAATCCATCCGAGCAATATCTCTTTTATCATGACGAATTTTTATAATCCTTTCTTCAATAACACAATTTGATTTACTCTGGTAGAGAAATCCAACCACCAGAAAAGAAACAAAATCTTCAGAAACTTTGGAAATTGGCTCACATGTAGATGGGTTGATGATGCCTCTACTGAATTGAATGTATATACAAACTCTCTGTGAAATAAAAACTGACAGTCAGAGCTTGTTAACTTGTTTGTAGGAAAAGGTGAAAGAATTTGTTACTGAGCAAGTTCAAGAATCGGAAGAGGGAATTTCTGCGAACTCCATTGTTAGTGGTGCCTTTATGAAAATTGTTGGAAAAGAGCAAGAGTTTTGTTATGGTTAAGGATTGGGAACAAAGCCAACAAGTAGGAGATGCACACATAGAATTTACAAGCAATCATAAGCACAAAAGGGTGCTAGGAAAAGAATGTCATTAACGAGAGAGTATAGGACCCGATGGAAGTACAAAATTATCTTGTGGAGAAATGGAAAACTCGAGAAGTCATGAAAGCTCGTCTTGAACGGGCAAAAATGTTAAGAGAGTATCATGGCACTATTTTCCCATATTCAAAGTTCAAGGTATTTTATTTAGTATAAGTTTTAGTTATTCACTGTTAATTCTTAGAAGATTTTGATTAAACAACAAGAAAATAGAAGTAACCAATATTGCTTTATATATTGTTATGATAACAACTAAATTTAACAACAGTATTAAAATGTATCTGAAGCGGGCTCTTGGCTTAGATTCACACTTTCTTTTGTCTCTCCTCAAAAAGCCATTTACAGTCTTCTGTGCGTCCCTAATTGTGGTAGGTAACAGACCATTTGTTGAGTGAATAGCTGCAGTTGCATGACAAATTATATGTACTATCAAATATGTTCAGGAGAGTTACAGAAAGTGGCATGTTGTTTTCATTTATGCACTTATTTTTCGATTTATTTACACCCAAGTGCTTACACTGTCTAGTTTTGAATTTAGTCTTTCGTTTTCATTTATGCACTTATTTCCTATTCATCAACCTTTTTTTAGTGTTATGTTACACAGTTAATTTTCAATTCCAATGACCTTTGGTTCTGCAAATGGCTCACCTCCAAATAAGAAGCCAAGAAGATACCCAAGTTAGCAACTACAGTGGTAACGGGCAAAAACTGAGCCCGAGCCATGAGAAATCCTTACCAGGGACCTTGGATCAACTAGAAACCCTTTTGGAGAGCTTATAGGTGAGATGGGTGAAGAAAATGATGAAAAAAGGCCTTTGAATCGTGTTAAAAGCTTTTAAAAAGCTTCTGCTGACTTAAATCTACAGACCGACTGTCGGTCGTCAATAATTCACGGTCGTGGATCTCCTCGTGGATCAATCTGCGTCCCATAAATCCCACCGTACGTTGGGGGTGGTCCAAAACTTGATTTTTCACCCTTTCAAAACTTTTTCACGACCCAATTCACAAGCCGTACTTCAACTCACGACCATACTTTGGGTCGTCGTTGCCTCAACACTGAGCATGGTGTAGTAAAATGGGTATAACTTTTTACTCCGATGTCAGATGGACGCGCGGTTTGGCTTGCTGGAAATTTGACTCATAGGACTTTCTTTTTATAGGTAACTCAACTATAGAAATTTGCTGGTAAATCCCCATATGCTGGGGGATATGCTTGTTCAAAGTCAGTCCATACTCGGAACCACTTGAAATGCTCCACCATAGTCCTATTTAACTTCAACTTTTGTTCTAAGGCTTCCTCTGGTCTCTAACTAAGTCTAATTCTTTAAATGACTTATTATAAGGGTTTTTTTGGTATATTTACCCATTTTCAACTTTTGTCTTCAGATATTAAACCGACTCGTCGGCCTTTACAACTCGAACTCGTACTAGAAACTATGGGGTGTTACATTGATCTTGCAGAACTTGCAAGACAAGCAAAACTAATCGTGAAGATATGTTCCACGAAAATAAGATCTTTAGAGGAAATAACATAGAGGTTCAAGCTTATAAATGCACCAGTAAGCGCGTTGCAAAATTTTCAGGTTATAGTTTTCGTAATTATAGTTGACTAGTGTCATCATAACAATGAACTTGTCCCTCTCTTTTCTCATTTCTTAGAATTTGTCAGTAGCCACCTGAGGAACTATTTGATGAGAAGAAACCAAAAATCTCATCCCATGCTGTTGGACTAAGGTATACTTGACATATTTCTAAATTAGCTCATATATTTGGTTAACATATAAATTATAAACAAGCAGGTGCATTAGAGAGAGTACTTGACTCAAATTCTTGTTATTTGAGGTTGAAAACACTCCATGTAGCTCAATATTGGTGAATTTCTTGCAACATTAGCATAGTATGCAAGCTTATGTATTCTTAAAGATTCAAGAGCAGATTTATACTTGTTAGTTCGAGGGGAGATGTTGATGAACGAATTTCCAAGTTAATTGATTGCCGATGACATTTGAGATTTGAGCATATTGGAATTTGTTGGTACAGTGGCAGATCACCAGCTTAAATTAAAGATTTCCCTTTTCCTACTATTTCTTCTTTTTAGCTTCCCTTAACAAAAAATTATGTTCTTCCAAGTCTACGACAGTCAACAAATATTGTGGACCAGAAGTGAATCTAGAATCTAAAAGTAATAATATGCATAATTCAATATCATGTGAAGGTAATCTAAAATATCAATCTAAAACAAATTTTCTTACTAATTTAGAACTATGAATATTTAATCTACTCAGATGCTTAGAATTTAATTTCATTCAAATTTTTTACTAATTAGAAGTATGAATATTTAATTCACTCATATGCTTAGAATTTTATTTCATTCAAATTTCTTACTAATTTAGAAGTATGAATATTTAATTCACTCATATGCTTAGAATTTAATTTCATTTAATTTTTTTCCTAATTTAGAAGTAAAGAATTCATTTTCATTCCATTTGCTTGAGAGGAATTAAATTCTGAGCATTATAAATAAGATGCATATGAAGCGGCTTTTGAATATTAGTAGGGTTCCCAAGTGGCGCGTTCGTGGAGGCAAGTCGAAGGAAGAGCAAAAGAAAGGTTGGGTGCTCGTGCGGCGCGACCATCCGTTCTCGAATAGGAGGGGTCGGTGCTCTAGATCCTCCCTGCTTGCTGAAACGTCTGGTCGTCTCTGAAGTTATCACTCTTTGGTTTTCTCTCTTGTTTCCTTGATTTCACAATGTAAGAACATTTCTCTTGCTTTCTTTTTATTCTCTCAGTTATATGTCTTATGCCTCATTTGTTTTCATTAAGATTAAAACGTCTGAATCTCAATACACATGAATATTAAGACGTGCTTTAAGATTTAGAGGTCTGAATCTGAATATTAAGATGTTACATTAAGATCTGAATACTATATAGTTAAGACTGTTTGTTTTCTCAACATCTAAATGTATAAAATTTATCTTTGTTTAGAAAATAATAAATATAAAATTCAATTAAAAATACTAAATTAATCTAATATTATATCAATAAATATTTTAATTTTTTTATATGACAATTGGTGATGGTGATGACTAACGATGGTGATTGTGTGTATCGATTTGGGATGATGTTGACTAATGATGGTGGTTGTGGGGGTCGTATGGTGTGAAGGTTAACACCAAATAGTTCTGAGATTAAATTATAGTGCTACTTAATTTGTTGTTTGGTTGGCAAGTTTGGGATAACTTATCCCAGGATTAATAGTTAGCACCGGGATAAGTTATCCCTTTCCTTGGGCGATATAGTAATCTCGGGATAAAATAAGTAAATGTCAAAAATATCCCTTCAAACCTTTTTTATACATTACTTTTCACATTCATAAAGGGTTATCTTGTAAACAAATAAATTGTTCCTAAAATTTATTATTTTGAATACAACAAACCAAACACACAATACAAAATAATTTTAGCATAACTTATCCCATCATAACGAATCGTATCATAACTTATTCCATCATAACTTGAATTCAAACCAAACGGCTTCTTATGGTATAATGGTTGGCGCTAATGATTAATCGTGATTGTTGGTGGTGATAACTGATAATTTGTAGTGGAATGATATTGATAACTAGTGGTAGTGGTGAATGATGATGGCGGTTAGCGATGTATATTGTTAACTAATGGTGGTAATTATCGATTGTGATTAGTGGATGTAATTAATAGTGGTAGGTGGTGATGATTGCAAATAATGGTAAAGGTGATGGCGATTGGTGGTGATTGACGGTAGTGATAGTTGTGGTTGGGCTGAGGATGGTGGTTGTGGATGGTAGGTGGTGATAGTTGTGGCTGAAATGGTGGTTGTGGGTGGTTACTAAAAGTAGATGAAGTAAAATAAGAAAACAAACACACTTAATGATTCAGATCTGAATGATTAATATTCATACCCTGAAAACAAACAAACTTAATGATTGAGATCTAAATGATTAAATGCAAACTAATGAGGCCTTGGACCTTAATAATGGTTTGAATTGCCTAGCATTTTCAAATGTCAGCTCATAGTGTAACATTTGCTTTTTCCTTGTAATATCACTTATTTATTCTGATTAGGTCTAATTCATTCAGATCTAATAGGTCTTGAAGTACTATTTCTGTATCTCCTGACCAAATTCACCTACATTGGGATTATTCGTTGATAGTTGATCAAATTTGATAGACTTGGAAACAAGCTTGTCCAAGAGAACAGTCGTATAGATTATTTTGAACTTGTTGTTCACTTAAAAATTCCTGTGAGTATGTCCTTTTACCACCATTTTATCCACAACCGCCATCATCAACTACCACCTCTCCTGTACAACTATCACTGCAAACTATCACAGCAACAAGGAATGAAACTAGTCACCACCACTAGCCATCATCAGCCACCACTGCAAAACCACCACTACAGCCCCTCCACCAACCATGACAATCACCAATCGCCACCTCATAACTATCACCGCTGACAAGCACCACCATCTGTTGCTAGCGTCGTAAGTGTGTTTTATCAAATAAACAATTTTTACAGTACCATCTAAATAAAGGTTTTTATTCTTTTGTGAATATCATATGTAATTGTCATTTTATTACAATTTTACTTATACCAATTTATAACAAAGAAAGGGCCTTACACTTGCTTATCTAAGTGATTCTAACAATTTGTTTTATGCTTGTGTTAGGTCCCAAACCGATGATAATTTTACAAGTTACTTTGTGGAGGTTCCACCAACTCTTGACTATTTTGACTCCCAAACCTACCCAAAAAATTTGCAGGAATCGTCCATACTCAGCAGCCGCAGGTAGTAATTATTTGGTTCGTGTAAATAAGTTTGTTGACATAATAGAACATCCCTATTCATAAAAGAATACTTGGAAATCTCATGTTTTTATTGCCTGGAGGTTTCAAATCTCTGGACTTTCTGAAAAACAGAATGAAAGGAATTGAAAGGATCCCTCTGTCAAATGGTTCATTTACTTTATTCAGAGGTTTAAGATATTAAAGAGAGAGATGATTTATTTGTGATTATTTTTTAACAAATCTCTTCATGAGAAATCATATTCTGTCTTTGTTCATATACACGAAAAGGTTGTGCAAATGCATGTTAGTGACATCAAAAAATTCTTCATGAGAAATCATATTCTATTTTAAATATGTCACAATGGGTTGCATTGATTTAACTCATCTACAAGTGTATGATACATTAAAGAGATGTTTTTTCTCATTTCAAATTTTCACATACGTTTAGAGTCATTCTGAACATGGATGTTACAGCTGCAATTATAATTCCTTTTTAGTTACTCTACATCTTATGGTTATTCATATCCTTTGTACTCTGTTTATATCTCTTGAAAAATTTAACCTCCACAGGCAATTGAATGAATACTATCAATCACATCATCACAATAATCAATTGCCAACAGATCAGTTTGTAATGAATCGACCTGTTGTGTCTCCAACCTCGAGGTAAAATTAATAGTATGTTTTTTTTACTGAGAGCATATTCGCTGTAGTCTTTTTCTTAATCAACTTGAACAATATATGTGGATTTTTTCCTCTCCTTTATTGATTACTAATGGATTATCCTTCACTTTTTACGGCAATTTTTTTTTTACAATCCACTGAATGCTAGTATTAAATATATTTTACCTAGGCATGTGTTTGTTGATGCAAGTACCAACGGCTTAAATTACGTGGTATGTTTCTATAACCTCTTTCTTTCTTTCTTTTATCACGTGTTTATTTATTTTTGAAATCTTTCTTGTGATAGCTGAATACTTGTATTTCAGCCTTACCATGCATATAATTTTTAATTGTTTTTTGGTATAGAAATATAATGCCAACTCGAATTGGCTTTAGCAGGTTACACCGCTAATAATTCAAGGGCATGGTCTCTAATTATCAAATTTTCTCTTTTCTTGAGTTGTTAATGTAAATATAAACTTCTTTTTAATACTCCATATCAACTAGCCCGTCTTCTAATAATGCAAATAAATGCAGATTGACTATTCACGTTGTATAGTGCCAAGGCTGCATCAATCATCTTATCATTCAGGAGTATATCTCATCTCTAATTTATTTTCAGTAATTTAACCAGTCTATTTTTTAAAATTAAAATTTTCAATAAATGTGTATATGTAACGTAACCATTTAAAAGTAGGTGCGCTATGTTTCTAAATGTTCATCTTTTATGGAATGAATGCAGAGAGAAGTTGTTGAGCAAGAACATAGACAGAGCAGGATAGATTATCCTCGGGTGATCAGGTAGCATTCCTCATTTTGGATTAGAAAGGCTTTTTTTTTTAAAAAAAAAAAAATCCATAAACTGAAAACAACTTTATTCGGATATTCAAAGACAATCCTAATGTATTTTGTATGTAGTTTTTTATTTTCTTTTTCATTTTCTCTAAAAGTAATTTCAACTTACAACTTTCCTCCAATTTTTTTGTCAAAACCAAATCCAAAACCTTTTTAACACATGTTATACTAATTATGTGATGACCTGTAAAATTATCACAAAATTAAAATCATGAACTTATGTGACTTGAAATGCAGGCCTGCTCCATATACGCTATATGATCCAAGATATGCTGACATTGGTCTACCGGTGGATCCTTATTTACGTGCAATGAAGCTGAATCCACACTATTGTAAGTTATTTTATTTTTTAAAATACCTTTGTATTCTTAGAATTATAAACCAAAAGAAGAACAAAAAAGAACTAGCACTGTGTAATATCAACTGCTCTATATCTGTGTCCCTTGTATTGCAGCAATGCAAAAAGCGACAAGTGAGGAAAGTTCAACCACTAAAAGAAAACGGGTATGGTCTCTAATTTTGACATTTTCTCTTTTCTTGAGTTATCAATGTAAATTTAAACTTCTTTTTGATACTCTGTATCGAATAGCTCATCGTCTAATAATGCAAATAAATGCAGACTGACTATGCATGTAACAGCGTGCCAAGGCTGCATCAATCATCTTCTCATTCTGGAGTATATCTCATCCCTAATTTATTTTCAATAGTTTAACCAGTCTATTTTTAAAATATTAAAATTTTCAATAAATGTCTATATGTAACGATTTAAAAAATAGTCAAGTGCTATGTTCCTAATTTTCCATCTTTTATGAAATGAATGCAGAGAGAAGTTGTTGAGCCAGAACATAGACAGAGCAGGATAGATTATCCTCAGGCGATCAGGTAGCATTCCACATTTTGGTTTACAAAAGCCTTTAAAATATATATTTCCATAAATTTAAAACACCTTTATTCAGATATACGAAGACAATCCTAAAGTGTATGTAGGTTTTTTCTTTTCAATTTCTCTTGGATTAATTTCAACATATTTTTTTTGTCAAAACCAAATCCAAAGCCTACATTAACTTTATCTGTTGTTATACTAATTATGTGACTTGAAATGCAGTCCTCCATTTGAGCCATACGATCCAAGGTATGCTGCCATTGGTCTACCCGTGGATCCTTACTTGCGTGCATTCAAGCTGAACCCCAACTTTGGGTAATGATTTTTGTTTTTAATAACTTCGTATTCTTAGAATCATAAATAAAAAAGAAGAACAAAAAGGAACTAGCCTCGTGACTGTCAACTGATTTATATCTGTATACCTCGTATTGCAGCATTGCCAAGCCCAACGAGTGGTGAAAAAGAGTTGGATCACCAGGGAATTCAATGGCTAGTAGCAGAGGGGGAAAATACTAGTCTACTATGGAACATTCTCATTCGTCTTTTATTTTTTTTTCTCGTCTTTTGTTATGGATCTTGCTTTTATCTTTTACCCCTTTCAATTCCATAAACAGAAAAACGTATGAACGTTTTCATGGAAGTTTAGGTTTTGCGGTTTTGTTGTCAAATTCAAGCTTTCAGTAGACTACATTTCTTTATTCAATTCTTCAAGTTTAATGTTGTTATTATGATTTACTTGATACTTGATGTCCTTTAGGAATGCCGAAAATTCATAATATTTGTCCTTTGTTAATAGTTTGGTTCATTCATGCTCCTACCGTTACTTAGTTGGGCCAAATATGCCCCTCATACAGGTCTGTGGCTGGCGTAATTAGACATTTGGAGTAATATTGAAGTCATCTTTCGTGTTTATTTCTCTCAATTGTTTATGAAATGTTTCGTTGTTCAAAAAAAATAAAAATAGTCTCGTTCTAGTTCTTCGTATGTATATGTTATTGAAACAATTGGTAGGTTTATTGTGTTATTCTGATGCAATGTAAATACATTTTGTGATTTGAATAAAGTATAATGGCATTCGGTGGTTTGATGGAATGTAAAAATATGTTGTGGTTGGAAATACTTAATGATTTTTTTGCTATGAGATTATAGTTATGTAAAAAGGATTGTATAAGAATTTAATTTCTTCTTCAATCTGAATTATTTACTATGTAACCCCACCATTGCTGATACAAAAATTATGTGGGCTGACTATAGCATAATAACAGCTAAGAATTAAATTGGATCAACTGTCCTTTACATTAGTCTTCTAATTATACTTTGTCAATTTTCTGTGAAATAATAGAATATTTAGCCCAGTTAAGTACAATAAAGCTATGATTAGGTCAAGTTAATAACAAATATTATAAATTAATTTCATATTCTTGAACAACGTTTTGAACCCTTTTCCCATTAACCAGCCCAAATATCCCTTTATTGAGAGGGCTTGATTTAAAATCTTTTGAACTCATTTAAGATTGATACTAAATGAGGCTTTTTAGCTTAGCCCCTGTAGTTTGTAGATGTAGATCCAACTTGTTAAAAGACAACTTTTATCACAAGCGGATTCAAATGTGTTGGTGTTAGATTAACCCAACCCAACCCAACTTGCAACCCGTTTAGCAATAGATTGGTTGACTATTTGAAGGCCCATCAAAATTGTGAGCCAGCTCAAACTCTCCCGTCAAACTTCAAAGCTCATTGTGTGTTGGATCGGCTTATATTGACAATTCTACTTATGAAAAATAACTTCATCTAATTAAACACCAAATGTTACTACTAGCTATAGTAAAATACATTTAATTAAAATTTGCTGGATATAGTTGTACAATTTTTGTTTTTTTAAAAAAAATCTGAATTGTAAGGATAAAGATGGGTTATCTCCAGAAATAATCGTAAGGATTGAAAAAGACATATTATTCCCCAACTTGCATGTGGTTGAAAATAAGTTGACAGACTTCTTTCTATTTTTTTAATTAACCACTTGCCCGATGCATTTGTTTTTCGTTTTTTGAAAAACCCTCTTTGGAAATGTACTCTTTGAGTGCATGTGATCCGCCTAACTTTAAGTTTATGAATTTTTGAATTCTAAAAAAATTAGCTCAGTGAGTTCTTGATCAATATATATACTTATACATGTAATGGATATTTTAAATACCACGAATATAAAATTTGAATCAAAATTATTAAATTCTGTCGAATACTTAGACAAATTAAAGTTCTACCTCCGCTACTGATTATGGTAGTTCTGAACATAACTGTGATATCAAGTGCTTTTATTTATATATATATATAACAGGAAATTTGGTGTAGTCTCATCTTTTCAATTAAAGAAAGACTGTCCAAACTTCATTCCCCTACAAGTCATGTGCTTAATATTATAACAAATGGGACATACAAATTATGTTGATGCTAGCTATACTAGTCTAGAAGACATGCATATTATTAATGAACATGCTATTTTTTTTTAGTTCTTCGATTCATTATTCATACACCAAGGCCTACGTGTTAGACTCATTCATAAATTATAAGAGGTCATTTTTGCAAAGTTTCCAATTAATTACACCTTTCGATCATCTATGCAATAGGCAACTATAGGCTCATTAGAGCTTACTATACGTGACAATTTGAGTGAGATACACTCAAACTTTATACAAGTTTAAGTGTCTTAATTAATTGTATTTTTTTTTGGGTGAGGCTCATTGTAATATTATAATTATTCAAATAATATGAGATATGGTATCTATCCTCCAGCACATGAAATTAGTTTAGAGATATTTCAATTGCAAGTTCCTTCTTTTTCCCTTATATATATATATATATATAAATGAATATAATATAAACAAAAGAACCATTTTACTATGGTTTTGTCAAGGGGTGTGCATTTATATATTTCGATTTTGATAATAGGCATATGCTTAAGTTCAATTTGTATATATGAGTTGATGAGTAAGATAATGCTCGTTGGTGTTTATGCATTTTAATATTAAAATTAAAATATTAAGTGCATATGTTAGTGGGTATAAGTTGACAAGAATGTGGTTATTATTGTGGAGTAATTTTTGTAACCACTATTGTCATGATCTACCACTAATTACACCTATTATCTACGAGTCTGAAGCTAAAAGGACAAAAAAAATTGCCAAAAAATTCAAAAGGGCACATCAATTTTTTTTTAAACCAAAAGGACAAAATCGCTCCTGATGAAGCGATTTCTTTGACACAATATTGACGTCGTTACATGTGATGTTTAAATTACAATTAAAAATAAAATAAAATTTGGAGGGGGAATTTCGCTGCCTTGCCAGCGATTTTAAAAAAATATTTTTTTTTTTTAATAAAAACGCTGCCAAGGCAGCGATTTAAAAAAAAAATCTTTTAATAAAAACGCTCCAAGGCTTTTAATAAAGAAAATAAAAAAATTCTTGAAAATGGCTGCCTTGGCAGCGTATTTATTAAAATAATTATTTTTAAAAAAAATGGCTGCCTTGGCAGCTTTTTTATTAAAAAATATTATTATTTATTTTTTAAAAATCGGTGACAAGGCAACGAAATTCCCCCTCCAAAATTTATTTATTTTTAATTGTAACTCAAACATTTACATGTAACGGTGTCAATATTGTGTCGGAGGGAAATCGCTACGTCAAGAGCGATTTTGCCCTTCTGAAATTTTTGGCAAATTTTTTTTTGCCCTTTTGGCTCCTGACTCCATTATCTACCTCATTATACATTGTAACTTATGTAACTTTTAGGCCATTCATTTACCTATATTATTATCCACATTTTTTTAATTCAATACTAAGAAGAATTCCTCCCCTATAAATAGTGATGTTTCTTCCTTTATGAAAAAAATGTCAAAAAAGATGAGAAGTGTGGAAAAATATTGTAGTGTGTAGTGAATAAGTGTAGTGAAAGAGAGAGTTGAAACAAAGAAAATATTTTAAGTCTTCAACTATATTCACTACACAAAGAGAATATTTATATGTTGAAGGAAGGTGTTTTTTGTCTTGGAGCTTTGGACTCTTCAGCTAATCCGGAGTTGCTTGAGTTGTACGGCGTTGTTGGGCTGTTGTATCCTGGAGGGGACAAGGCAAGAGTATTACTGCTGAATCGGTGTAAATTATGCCGCAGTGGGCTTGAATCTCCTTAAAGAGAGTGAGATATCTGCGCCTCAGCCTAAAGATTTGTTTATTCATTTTTGTCATTTTATTTTCAATTATAATATTTTGTATTTGTGGTATATTACACCATCACTAAAGTTTTGAGCTATTAATGATAAATATTATTATAATAACAGGAAAATTAGGCATATTATCTTTCAATGACATAATCAAATATCTCATATTCACGAGACAAAATGATATATGGATTGAAAAAAAATGAAGAAAACAAAAATGTGTTTGGCAACTGAACCAAATAGAAATAAAAAACATTTTGATTTTTTAGCATATGATGTGTTTGATATTGATGAAAATATTTTTTGTAATTTTTTATGTTTTGAAATAAAAATCTATAGGAAATTAATTCATAAAATGACTTTTCTAGGGTAAAATAAGTTTCAATTAGTTATTTCAAATTCATCATCTCCTTCTCAACCTCGACACATCCGTCCCTCACGCCTTAACCACACCAGTCCCTACCACCCTTGACACCCCCTTCCCCTAATTCAGAAACTTTTTTCTAAATTGTAGATAAATGTTCAACAGAATAAAATTATAAAGTACCAAAACACCCTCATATAAAGGGTTCTTGTGTATTTTTTTTTCATCCGATATCCATTTTTTTCTCTCTTTAAATTAATGAAATACCTATATATCTCAAAGTTTGATGGTTATATTTCCAGATTTGGAAGTGTTATAGGAGTAACGAGGATAATGAAATTGGTGACAGGTGCACTATATATTAAATTTTTAATTCCTTGTGACGACAGTATCAAATATATATCCAATAAAATTAAATAATTTGATATCAGCTACAGCTATAATCCATATGGTATGATATGATACTTGACCACCCATTTGGTCCAACAATCATGTTATACTGTCTCTACCTATTCATGTTACTTTTTTATTAGAAAAATATATTTTCTTAGGATCTTTAATTATTGGAATTGGGCTTAGAATGTAATTTCCATTTTATTCCAGATAAGAGAAAAAATTAAATTAACAATAAATCGAAAAAAATTAATAGGAAATCAATTGGTTTTGATAGCTTTCTATGATATTATGCCTCCATAGCGATTCACTAGTATGCCAAATCAGAATTAACAAACTAATCCTGGTTGTGAAAAATGATTACTTCCGTTTTAAAATTAATTTAAGAATATTTTAAAGGTTGATTAATCATCTTTCTACAGCTATTTAATTAATGAGTGGAGCTTGCATTTTTAATGCTTAATACATGTAAACAATATTTTTTCTAAATTTGAAAAGTATGAATTAAGATGAAATACATATATATTTGATCTCATAATAGTAATAGATTAATACTGTTGTCCTTCCGGATGACTCAGTTGGTTTGGAGGATGGTCATACATATGGATGACTCAAGATCGGTCTCCCCTCAATGTCTTCTTAATCGAGTCTGTCGCATAGAAATTGCCTGATGCTGTTTATATCCCTTATTTGATTTGCAGGCTATTATACAATGGGAGGTTTTATTCGATGCACAAAAAATAATCACCCGTGCGACAAAGGTTATAATGACTGTGAGTTATTCTGCAATTAGGAAAAGACATATTTTTTATGGTTGACACACACTACTCAGAAACCAAAATTAGGTGTACGTAGCCTAATAACGTTAGAAGACTAAGGTCAAAGGTTTTGTGTGATTATTACATATGATGAACCATACAGATGTCATTTGAAAAGAAAATAATACTTGGTTAGAAATAAGATGAAATTCATATAATTTGTGTATGTGTGATCCATTTTAATTATTTTTTTGACATCTTGTTTTCTAGTCGAGAAGGGACGTCACGATTGGATTTATTTTTTTCTAATTCAATGTACAAAATAAGACTTTGTATACATTTAGCTACCATACAATCACAATGGCCCATATGGACTCGGGAGTCAAACTCCAAGTTAGCTTGGGTGATTACTTCACGTAACTGATCTTAATTATTAACGTTCGGTTAAACTTATAAACTGATCAAATCAAATTATCAATACAGGATGGAGACTCTATTGCTTATCAAACATTTACGATTAATATTAAGGGTTTGTTTGATAAGGTATACAAGAATAATAATGTTGAATGAGTATATTAGTAATGTTTGTATTAGTTATATTGAGATTATAACTAATACTAACAATATATAAAGTTAATGTATATATTATCTTTTTTCAATACACTATACCAAACGATCTGTAATATCATTAGCAAAGTGAATTAATGGATTCTTATACATAGTCCCTTTTTGGATGGAGACTTCATTACTTAGTTATTCATCGCTGTCTTAATTATTTATATGTGAATTGAAATAGATAGTTACATTAATAAGGAAATTTAGGTAAGGTGGCATGAAGTGGAACCAAAAGAAGGTGTATGTGATTATGTTGCCAAATTGAGTGTGTAGTGTAGCAGAGCCAGCCCATTTATGGAGGGGCCCGTGTGCACCGACGCGTTGGTTTAGCCCTCAAAATTTACGCAGAAACCCCAACCATTCCACATGCACTTATTGGGTAACTGCACTACAAAAAACCCCTCATTTTCCTTTATCCACTTTTCTTCTCTATCAATTCGTCGGTGGTTTCAATTTATATGATATCGTTACATAGAAATGAAAGTTAATTTTTTATTATAATTACTTTAATATTTATTTTTAGTTGATATTTCTTCGGTAGAGGATTGGGTGAAACCCAATAATGACAAAATAAAGATTTATTATTAAATAGTTGTCAGATTAAAAAATAACATTTTTTAGATGGACTAAGAATTTTTTGATTAAAATCATCTCTGGATTATGAGCTAAATCTAAAATACATACATATGTTATATAAGTGAATAAAAAATATTTTTGCATTATCCAAAAAGTTGTAAGATTTATCCTTTTGTCTATTTTTATAAGACACTTACACCACCAACAAAAAATGAGTCAAGTCGAATGAATATATGTACACATGGTTAAGCTAGTCAAGTTGGACGATTTTTTTTCAATTCTTAGAAATTGAAGGTTTAAATCATATCCAGATAAAATATATTCACATTCTAAATATTCTTTTTAAAAAGTATGGCCAAATACAACTTCAACTTCAAAAATTTCAAATAAAGTAATTATTTTTTATTTTCATAACTAAACGCCTACGTAATTTCACTAAATTTCCAGAATTTATGTACATTGTATAAAATGTGAATTTGCATTGTATATATACTACATATGCACTAAATATTTTATTAAAGAAAATCTCTAAATAGTTGGACGTAATATTTTTAAAATGATTTTTTTACATAATCTTTCTAACTATCGGAACCTACTGTATAAATATTTCAATACTTATGTATTGTTGCAAGTCAATTTACTTGATGATGCAAAAAAACATATAAACTAACAACACACAAAATTTAAATTATGATAATGAAAGATTCATGTCCTATCCATATATTTATTCTTTTTAGGTAACTTTGATCTTTTTTAAAAAATTATTTTTTATTGATTTAACCAGTTTCTTAACAAAAATAGATAAAATGATGATTCTTTTTATTTTTTAGACAGTATAAGGATATTTTTTGCTCACTTAAATCATATAAGGATGTACATTAGATTTGAGTCATGATTAAGAAATAATTTTAACCAAAAATTCGATGGACTAATAATAAAGAAAGAGTCAGAGGAATTATCATACTATATTTTAAGATTGGATGGTTTGAATTAAATTTAAACCGATTAAAATAAGAGAAAATTTTGTATATAGCAACACTAGTTTTAAAATATAGCAGAATACATTATATTGTATTTGTTATACGTATAATTAGCATATTGCTACGCATATAATATCTATTTATTTAAATTGTGCGGTTATAAGATAAACTTAATTACATAATACACTTTACAATCATCATCCAAAAACATCACACATACAACTTACCTGTATATAACATATATTTTACTTATATATCATCACAAGATAAATTCACTCCTATCCGTTATTAAAATAAATCACTTGTATGTCACTGTATAACACTTTTTACTTAATAATAATAACTTGTATTCAACATTCTACATCACAACATACTTCAAACAACAAGATTTAATAAAAAAAAAATTACATACTTCAAACAACAAGATTTAATCATTTTTTTAATTTATTAGACGTATTTTTAATTTTTTTAAATTTCGTATAAAATCGGACAAACAAAAGCACGCGCTATTAGGTCGAATGAGATGAATGGGGTCATAAAATTTTCCTCCTCGGTCTGAGGGTGACAAGGCTTTTCTCTGATACGGGCATGTGCATGTCCCCGTTAATTACTCCCCCAATGTGCAATTACTCACTAACTCTTTGGGACAATTATTTGAAAGGCCAAATTTATTTATTAATTTGTTTTTCATCGTTCGATATTTATATTGGAGTCAACTAAATTTGATTTGTATTGAAAAGTCTACATTGGGTGGTAAAGTGCTACCTAATAAAAACGACTTTGTACTCGGGGAGATTCGAATTTGAGACTAGTGGTAGAGCCAAAATTTTCAATAAGGGGGTTTAAAATCTGTAGAAATAAATACGCGAAGTAGTCAGAGGGGGGTTCGATATCTACTATATATACATAAAAATATATTTTAACTAGATATAAATAATATAATTTTCCGTCGAATAAGGTTCAGATCTATTTGAAACGCTGATTAAGAATGAAATAATACTGGTCAACACGTCACGACCTTTGTTGGTGAAAGGAAAAATTACAACCACCCAAAATCTCAAAAATCTAACTTTGTTTCAACTTTCAACCACAAGTCCAACTCACTCCCTTTTACACCTATAAATAACCAGCCATTACACTTCCATTTTCCTCACCCCCATAGGGCCATATTCATTCTCAAAAAAAGAAGAAAAAAACACAAGAGAAACAAAACACTGGTCTCTGATTGGCTTGGTTTTTCTCATCATGGGTACCATAAAAGGAGTTTTATTTAGTATTGTCTTGATTAATTTGTCACTTGTTGGATTTTGTGGGTATCCTAGAAGGCCAGTAGATGTGCCCTTTTGGAAAAACTATGAGCCAAGTTGGGCTAGTCACCACATAAAGTTCCTTAATGGTGGTGCCACTACTGATCTTATTCTTGACAGATCTTCAGGTACTAACTAGACTATATTTTTCAATTTGATGTCTGAGACGGTCACTCAATTAATAGTAAATAACTTTTTGAGATTATAATTATTAGTTGAGTTATCATCAACTCCATATGTTGTATATTCTTACATTTTCCTTTTGTATATGAAGGAGCTGGATTTCAGTCAAAGAAATCATATCTGTTTGGGCATTTCAGCATGAAAATGAGGCTTGTTGGTGGAGACTCAGCTGGTGTTGTCACTGCATTTTACGTAAGTATATAGTACTACTCGCGATTCAATTTATATATCTTACTTTTCTTTATTTATTTCAAAAAAAAAACATAAGTTTCTATAGTGATTCCTTAATTTTTTTTCATCTCAGATGTTATTTTTAAAATTTAAAAAGAATATCATAAACTGCATTTTAATACATTATGTATATGCTTGATTTAAGATCGTTAAACATTTTTATTGTTCTGTTTTTTTGCACCATGCTAGAAAATAGACACTACTTAGATCTGTAGTATTTCTTTTCTCGTTTCTTCAACGACGTATTATGTATTGTACGTTATATCATGACTAATTTTATGTCGATTTTTGATTTACTACAACTCTCCTCTTTAAGACCGACAATAGAAACTCCATGTTTTTTTGTCATTGTGAAGTAATAATGGGTATTTGAAGTGATGAAATATATTTGTTTCAGCTGTCATCGAATAATGCAGAGCACGATGAGATAGATTTTGAATTTTTGGGGAACAGAACAGGGCAGCCATACATATTGCAGACAAATGTGTTCACAGGAGGAAAAGGAAACAGAGAACAGAGAATCTATCTTTGGTTTGACCCAACCAAGGGCTACCATTCTTATTCTGTTCTTTGGAACACATACCTCATTGTGTAAGTTACTTTCTTATTTTTAGTACTAAACAGAAATGCAAACGGAGAGTAATTATTTATATGAAATAACTTGTTCCATTATTAAGATATAAATAGTGGAATAAATAATTTTATAAGATTTTTTTATATCTTATACCTCACATTCTTAAATCTTTATTAAATATTTTCATTATTGTTGTCTCTGTAAAGTTTTTCTTCTGTGGTCCCAATATATTTCTTGGGGTGTGTGCACTTGGTTTTACTCTACGTGGTGGTCCTACAACTACAATGTTTAGAGCTAGTGTGGTAACAATTATTTAATAAAAAAAGTAAAATGCACATTTGTCTAGGAATTGTTTAAGTTGAAAGGATAGAAGAAGCATGAAAACTTGTAAGTTTAACATGGTATAAACATTATATTAAGAACCTTTGTCATGTGAGTATGTATGTTGGTCCTTTTGTGTTAATCAAGATTTATGTTTTTCATAAACATACTTTTAATAGTATAAATGTTAATATGCTTATACATGTACTCCTTGACTTCATTGCAAATTTTCAATTAGACCTTGGTCAAAATTGATATCTATAACCTTCAACTTTAGATATTAGACATTCAAATTTATATGATATGATGTACGACAATTTGCGTAAAAAATTCTATTCAAATTATTTGGTCCTACATACTTTAAGCAAGCTGGCTAATTGGTGTCCTTGCGACAGAATTTTTGTCTTCTATCTTGCACCTAAAAGTAATGTTTCCTTGTAAAATGTGTATCCTTTTTGTCTTTCAAAAGTCCTGTGAAAGACTATTCACCACTTTGCTTAGTACAATGGTTGAAAAGATGCTCAAAAGCAATAAACAATATTTTCTTCTATTTCATACAATGCCAACATTGGGCTTTTTCCATTGGGCCTCTACCAAATGGATTGGGCTAATATATTGGGCTTTGTGTTAACATATCAGGATCTTTGTGGACGATGTCCCAATTAGAGCATTCAAAAACTCAAAAGATCTTGGTGTGAAATTTCCATTCAATCAGCCCATGAAGATATACTCAAGTCTTTGGGACGCAGATGATTGGGCCACAAGAGGTGGGCTTGAGAAAACCGATTGGTCCAACGCCCCATTTACCGCGTCATACACATCGTTCCACGTGGACGGATGTGAAGCTGCCACGCCACAAGAAGTCCAAGTTTGTAACACTAAAGGCATGAAATGGTGGGATCAAAAGGCCTTCCAAGATTTAGATGCATTACAATACAGGAGACTTCGTTGGGTCCGTCAAAAATACACTGTTTATAATTATTGCACTGATAAAGCTAGGTACCCTGTTCCGCCACCAGAGTGCACTAAGGACAGAGATATTTAAAATCATAATCAAAATTAAGAGGGATTTTATAAAAACTTAATATGCATTATGTGTGAGTATTTTTGATGATCCTTTAAACAAAGTTGCTTTTAATTAAGCTGTATTTCCCTAATTCTTTTTGAGTGTATCATTATTGGTGGAGTAATGAGGATATTATGTATCTCATGCCAGGCCCTTCATGTCTCTTGTGTGTCATCATCATCATGAGTGATGTATTGTAATTTATTGAACTATTTGTAACTTATCTCTTAATTAAAAATATGAATTAATACATTTTTTTTTTATTTAAGATGTTTCTTGATGAGTATAGCTTTCATTTTATTTTATTTTGATTTTTCACCGCGTGTATGGATATCCACCTTAAAGTCCTGACTAAATTATGATTCACGCTGAAAAGTCTCACATTAAGGGATAAACCGTTCTCTAACAAAGGAGACTCTCGTTCAGCTTTTATTTTGATTTGGAATATTTATTAGCTACCAACAAATTTTGAGCTTCAACTTTTTGGTGGTTATAACTTTTAAGGTTTGTAATTAATTGATTTTATTGCTATATGATTTTCTCCGCGTAGTCATATTGAAATTTGATGGCCTAAGTATAGGGCTTTTAAGTCGTGCCATCATGAATTGGTCTGCCACTGCCTATGGTTTAGTGGTTTTGCCTTAAAACAAGAGGCTCTTAAGTCTTAACTCAATGGCTGCTTACCTTCTCACCTCTTACCAACTCCCAATTACTCATCCATCCATAATAATCTCCACTAGTATTATTAAATCATGTACACACGGAATCATAATAGCTCAATTGATTTTTTATCTAAACTCTCATCTTATTGGTGAGAATTCGATACTCCACAGTATAATTTCCTTTTTTTCCCCTACTCCCCCCAAACACACACACACACACATTTTTAAAAATCAAATAAACTAAAAAAATCATGTCGTTTTCAATTTATTTGTTTGATTTTGACTTGACACACAGTTTAAAAAAAAATAAAAAAAATTTGAATTTTATGATTGTAAATCAAAGATACATTGGATGTATCAGAATGTTATTTAATCTTGTGGTTTTAAACATGTTACATGGAAAGTTGAAATAAAAGAGCTATAAAAATAAATAAAAACACATTCGTTTTGAAAAAAACTAAAAAGAGAAGTAGATAAATAAATTAAAACGGAGGAATACAATAATATTCCTATTTTTAGTTTTCATGGAAGATCATGAACTTTAATCGTTTAGGATATTGTTTTCTCTTTTGCTCATTTTTCTAATGGAGGAGTACTCATTAGTTATTGTTAATGATGTCTCAGACTAGTTAATGGAATGCACTTTGACATTTAAGTCATTGACCGCTTATTGCTTGATTATTTAAACTTCCCTTCAACCCCCAACCAAAAGAAAGAAAATTAACTATTGATTCAATTTTTATAGTTCAAAATTTCATTTTAAAAAATTATGGAGTTTTGACTATGAGAGTTCGAATTTTTTTAAAAAAACTTGGAAACTCGAATTGATGAAAATGTTCAAACCCCATTATAGATATTGATTCTCTATATCAAATTATTTATCGTGATTTTAAAAATAATTATTTTAAATTAGTTTTAGAAGTTTAAGATAATTTTTTTTTTCATTTTACCCTTAATAGCTATTGTTCTAGAGACTATAAACACATCAATTATAAATGATGTTATAATTATCTAAATACCAATAAAGAGTAAAATAATTTAAAACTTCTCCTAATTAATATTTTAAGGGGTGTGTAACAAACAATGACGATAGATTATTTGAGAAGGAAAAGTACAGTTTTCCACAATTACTTTAATTTGTTCAAAGTTTATTTTCACACTAAAAAATATATCTTTTTAATTATATTTTAAATGATGGGTAAACTTTGAATACCAGCCAAAAAGTTAGTAGTCCCTCCAGCTTTTTCGTAAAAAATAAAAAATGTGGAGAAAGCTAGAGAGTAACTATTTGTCTTGTAATCAATTTATCTGTTTATAATCAAATCAATTTAATCTAGATCTACACGTATAAGGATTTCAAAAGGTTAGTGATTTAACTAATCTAGACTAAAAATAATTAAAAAACAATAACACTAATCTACCTTATCCTAATATCTTCATTGTCGACGAGGACTTAACATAGAATTATAGAAATCAAAATCGATTGTACTTATCACCCTAATCTCTAGTTGCTAAAAAGTTATTTTGGTTGAAATGATCCGAGTCAAAATAAATTAAATAACTGTAATAATCTAATTCGCTTAATTCTTAATAAGTTTTAATTATTTTTTTTTGTTTCTAATAACTTATTTAATTATCTAATAAAAAATATATTTTTAATTATTGTAGCTATTTATATATAACCCATCAAACAACAATAAAAAATCTTTATAACAATATTCCACATGGATCATTTTGTGTTGCAAATCAATCCAACTTTTAAATAAATTAGTTTAAATAAGTTGTATAAATGAATGAGTCATTAACAGGTTAAGCACATTAATAGATAATATTTCATCAGCTAATTTTGAATTTTCTTTTTCCACCTCTAGTCAAAAACTACACCAGCAATATAATATTATCAACTTTACCAGTAAATGGGATTTATTATTATACTTCAATTGGAATAATACTAGAATGATTAAGCCGTAAGCCTAGGATTATTTGAGAGATTTGGTAAACCTCAACAAATCATAAATGTTTGACATTCATAATAGAAACTATTTGTTTATTGTTTTTTTTTGGGCATATAATACAATTTGGTTTTTAGTAGTAGTAGGTGAAAAATGGAATAGATGTGGGAAGTTAAAACTGTGGGCTGCACCATGAAAGAGTCAACTAAAGTCAGCCATTTATTATATGAGCTGTAATAAAATGCAATTTGAGGAAATAACCAAATTGTTAAACATCTTTATCATCTCATGGCAACATCACTTAAGATTCTTTAGGTGAACTACCCACAAAATGCCATGAGAGTTTACAGTGCCATCATCCCATAATTCAACCATTTCAATTAAAATATTAAAAATTAATCATATAATAT
>JAJONR010006693.1:0-51017 GCA_029582245.1 Solanum etuberosum | reverse complement strand
AAAAATTAAAAGTTATATATATATATATATATATATATATATATATATATATATATTCTAATTTAACAATTGTTTTGTTGAAAGAAAAACACGTGGCTGCATGAAGATCGCAAACATTCAAATTTAACTTGGTTGGACACCCCATAACTCCCAAAATTAAATAAAAATAATTGAGGCAGCCATTTAAGGTAGAACAAATTAACCAAGTGTGTGGGCTATTTCATCCTTAATTAGATATTACGGGTTCAAGCTTTGGGTGTGAGGGAAAATTCTATCGGGAGTGTCATCTCTGGGCCCTACAATGCGCGATTCAGATTTATTTGGGACTTTGATGAGGACTTCAAACACCAAATGGAAAACAAAAAAAATAGAAGAAATTAGAATTAAATTTAATCAAAAATAATAAATAATAATAGAGGTAATTAATTTCTGACCAAATCATCCTCAATAATGGACAAATGAATGCAAGAAACTGTAGTACTGCTACAAGTCTACAACGTACATTTTTTATTTATTTGTGTGATGCGATTATATAAATACCTTTTTGAAAATATTAAATAGAGTTATTTATAAAATAAAAAAAATAAGCGATTAAATTATATAATTATTTTTTACACGATCAATGTACAAAAATTGAACTTAATAGTGAATGACAAAGACGGGTGGCAAAAGAAAGTTTATAGAAGATTCAGTAAATATTCTAAAATGGCATTTCCTTGAAACTTTGTTTTTTGGATTTAAATTACATACATTATTGAGCATATAATTTTTTATACTATTAATATAGTTTAACATGTGTTGAACAATTATAAATGATCTGCATTTTTTGTTTTTTAATTTTAGTTTCTGACAAAATCAAGCAAAAATAAGAAGTTTCTGACAAAATCTTGGAATGGTTCTTTAAAAAAATTGCAAGATATATATTGTATTATTGCTGAAACGTGCATTGTATTAGTTAGATATTATATATAAAAAATTATATTTTTATCAATTAACAAATGCTATATATTTTATTATACAAATGATAAGTTACACCATCAATAATGCACAAACCAAAAAAAAAAAAAAAAAGGAGTGGGGAGGAAGGAAGAAATTAAGAGACCATGCAGTGAATTTTCTATAATGACAGTGTTTGCAATAAAATTTCCTAGAAAATAAATTATAATCACGAAATAAATAAATAAATATTTTATTTATTTATAAGGTTGTGAGTATATTTACGTGTATTTTGTGATTTTAGGATCATTAATAATGTACTTTTCAAACGTAAGATGATCCTAACCTTCTTGTGATGTATTTGATCGTCAAGAATTAACGTCCGACAATACTTTGACAATTCGAGTTGATCTTGAGATAGATTTCTCTTGATCCCTTCACCTTTGATAAAGACCATATTGATGTATTGAGGGATATTTGAGACATCTATTCAAAAGAATATATTATATATATATATATATATATTTTTTTATATAAGCGTGAACTAGGGTTCAGAGTAAAGTAACCTCCAAATCAACTCTAACAAGCATGGGATGTCTTATCTCGTAGAAATCCGATTTAAATCAAATAAATTTTTAATAGTTGTTGTTTCTCTCTCTAAATAATTTATATAAATACCCTTTTCCCCCTCACGAATAAAGAACATCTCAAGCAAAACCCAAAAGAAATGGATTGTTTAAAAAAGTCTTCTCTTTTTTCTTTGCCATTTTTTTTGTTATATTTCTCCATAATTTTATCTTTCAACAATGGCGTTAATGCTTCACACAGAGTTTTTCCAGGGTTGCAATCTACAAGCACGGTTGACGTGAAGAATGTCCATAGAACTGGTTATCATTTTCAACCTCCTAAAAACTGGATTAATGGTACGTACATTTTTTCACATCTTCATCTATATAAATATTGTACGATTTATTAAGTTATACATATCGATAATATAATATTTTATTTTTATGTTATTAGTACAATATATAGTATACTTCAATTAACTTGTAAGAACAGGTTAATTAGTCACTGTCCCTGCTTGTAATAATCTCATAAATGACCTAGTTATGATTTTGTGGTGCATATATGTATGTGAGATAAGATAAGATCATTGCATTCTATAATTATGACCTCATGATTTTTATCTTTTTGCTGTGTTTCTGAATAACTAGATTTTGTTTATTCAGTTATAATTGGTCGTTGACTGGAAATATTAATATTCAGTTATTTTAATTTCTTACTCTGATGGCTTTTGAGTTAATGTCTATCGGAAACAGTCATTCTACTTCTTCGAGGTAATGGTAAGATCTGTGTATGTTTTAACCTCTCCGGATTCGTTTTAGTGAAATTTCACTAGATATGTTATTGTTATTGTACGACTTTCGAGTTAATGAAACTAAGTATGTAAAAAAAAAACTTAAGTATGTGGTTGTGGATGGTTGAGATTTTATCCACGCTTAATTAATAATTTCAAATTCGACTTGTTAAATCTGAAAAAAATTATGTTGAAAGCGTCAGACTTAAAGATGGACACTGCAATTATAATTTAAAGATATCGAACATCAGAGGAAATGGAAAAAGTTGAAACTACGTGATGATATCCATACCTTTTTTTGGCAGTACTTGTGGTGTTAGGTTTGTCGATATTACTTCTTGTCTGTGTATGTTTTTTTATTGTTTTATAAAAGAAGAAATATTTAAATAAGAAAAATAAAACTGCTGGAAATGAATACTTCACTTGGTTTTGAACCACCACATTGTGGCAACTGGCAAGAAACTCTAGTGAGTAGCATTCACGTAAATATAATGGATATTGTACTCAACGTGTATATACTAATAAATATATAGTCGTTCCGTTCCATTTTATGTGACACACTTTGACTTGATACAGTATTTAAGAAAAAAAAGTAAAACTTTTGAAACTTCAGTTCTAAAACAATTTGTGTGGCTGAAAATTATTTCACTAATGGTAAAATAAAAATTTTAAAGTTAAGATATTTCTAGTTATAATAGAATGACATTCTTTTTTAAACTAACTAAAAAAGAAAGAGTGATAATGTAGTATTTACTATACATCCCTTCACAAGTGGGTTGCATTTATAGAGACAACTGGTTAGGCAGGGCCAACTTGTGTGTTATGCAATTGATAATAATGCATTTCCTCCGTTTCAATTTATTTGTTTTTTTTTTTTTTTTAAAAGATTTTTTCTTTTTTGATAACTATCTGATTCCGTATAACTTTTCATGTAACTTGTTTAAGATCATGAGATTGAAAAAATATTTTATATATATTAAAGACCACGAGATTCGAATTTTTATTTTATTTTTTTAAACTCCATATCAAGTTAAACGACAAAATTTTAAAACTCCTAAATTTCAGAACGAGCTATGAATTAAGTGATAAGTTCAAAACTCATAAATCTCAAATCTTGATTTGTTTCCCTCCGACCAGAGTCTTAATTTGCTTAGTGACCAGGAAATCTCCTCCATGAAAGTTGTAAAACTCTTTGTGTTTCCTTAAACATTCATATCTAGTCAAACACCTTCACATAAATGATATACCGGAACGAAAAACTTTATAATTTCTTTGTTCGGGAAGATCATATATAGCCATCTTGTTTACTTCATATTTGTTTCCTTTGAGATTTGTTAAACATACATATCTTATCATAATTTCATTAAGTTGTATATTTGCTAATCAATATTTTATTTGCATGCATGGCCACCATCGGATGCTTCAACGAACAACAGATCCCAATGGTGAGTTTAAAAATTCCCCCCCTTTTAGTAATTTTGTTAAATTTAATAATTCCATATCTTTTTATTTATAATAATTAACCTCATGTAATAATCTTTGATACCAAACAGGCCCAATGTACTATAATGGTGTCTATCATCTATTCTACCAATATAATCCATATGGATCAGTATGGGGTAATATTGTTTGGGCCCATTCAGTTTCAACGGACTTGATTAATTGGATCCCTCTTGAACCCGCAATCTACCCATCCGAAGTATTCGATAAATATGGTACATGGTCCGGGTCAGCCACAATCTTACCGAGCAACAAGCCCATTATCCTCTACACCGGAATCGTAGATGCCAAAAAAACCCAAGTCCAAAACTATGCAATCCCAGCCAATTTATCTGACCCATTTCTCCGTAAATGGATCAAGCCCGATAACAACCCGTTGATTGTCGCTGACATTAGCACTAACAAGACCCAATTCCGTGACCCAACCACAGGTTGGTTGGGTCGGGATGGTTATTGGAGAACCTTGATAGGGAGTGTGTGGGGAAATAAAGGATTGGCAATATTGTATAAAAGTAGAGATCTCATGAAATGGACCAAGGTTCAACATCCACTTCATTCAGTTGATCGTACTGGAAATTGGGAATGTCCGGATTTTTTTCCTGTGTTATTGCATGGTACAAATGGATTGGATGCCTCGTACAGAGGGAAAAATATTAAACATGTTCTTAAAGTTAGTCTTGATGTTACGAGGTTTGAATACTATACAGTTGGTATATATGATACAAAAAAAGATAGGTATATTCCAGATAACACTTCTATTGATGGTTGGAAGGGATTGAGACTTGACTATGGTAATTATTACGCATCTAAATCATTTTATGACCCTAGCAAGAATCGAAGAGTTATGTGGGGTTGGGCTAATGAATCAGATACTGTCAATGACGATGTCAAGAAAGGATGGGCAGGAATTCAAACTATTCCCCGCGAATTATGGCTTGATCCTAGTGGAAAACAATTGGTTCAATGGCCTGTCGAAGAATTAGAAACTCTAAGAGAGCAAAAGATCCAATTAAGTAACCGCAAGTTAAACAAAGGAGATAAAATTGAAGTTAAAGGAATCACACCTGCACAGGTTTGAATTTCTTGTTTTATTTTTCATTTTGTATCATATTGTTGCATTAAAAAAAAGTCTAAATTAGAGAATTGCAGGCTGATGTTGAAGTGACATTCTCATTTTCAAGCTTGGAGAAGGCAGAGTCATTTGATCCCAATTGGACTAACCTTTACGCTCAAGATGTATGCGCCATTAAAGGCTCAACGGCGCAAGGTGGACTTGGGCCATTTGGGCTCTTAACTTTGGCTTCTCAAAATTTGGAAGAATATACGTCGGTATTTTTCAGAGTTTTTAAGGTCCAAGATAAATATAAGGTTCTTATGTGCTCTGATGCATCAAGGTTTGTTTGTTTTTTTCGTCTTACACCTTAACGATATAAAATAGAATTGAACAAGTTATATTTAGTTTAACTCATAGTGATCATCTTTCTGTATGTAAGGTTTATTATTGGAGGTTCAAAATCCACATAACTCATTACCAATAGTTTTGGTATATCTATTATAGTCTAAAGTCTAAACTCATTATTTAACTTCAAGTTATCTATTTATTTTTCTTTTGTGTGATGATCAGATCAACCCTCAAGAATGATAAGACAATGTACAAGCCATCATTTGCTGGATATGTAGATGTAGATTTAACAAACAAGACATTGTCTTTGAGGAGTTTGGTAATTTTTTTCATTTATTTTCTAAGAAAATATATCCATTTATCTCATATTCTTTATTTATGTATATGCCCATACTTTATTTTGTTGATCGATCACTAATTCACTTCCTATTTTTATTTGAAGATTGATCACTCAGTAGTAGAAAGTTTTGGTGCCGGAGGAAAAACATGTATTACATCAAGGGTTTATCCGACATTAGCAATTTATGATAATGCACATCTATTTGTCTTTAATAATGGGATAGAGACTATCAAAATTGAGTCATTGAATGCATGGACCATGGGTAAACCTAAGATGAACTGGTCATTTGGACACTCTTCTTATTGAGGATAACACTTTGTATTAAGTTCCACATTTTGTGGTGACATATTTGATTGCTCAAACATTTTGATTTTTGTTTTGGTGAATTTTGTTCGATATATTCTGCATGGTATCTGAGCAGACATCTGTTTTCTTTTCATATCAAATATGACTAATATGGTGAATATTGTTGTTATACACTAGACCTTTTATGTGAAAGTGTTTTGAGAGACATAGTTATAACTTATAACACACAATATCTGTATATATTTTGGATGCATACACTGCCAAAAACATGAAAAAATCAAGATAAAGCTGGCTCTTTTTCTGGCAAAAAAAAACATAGCCTCATATAGACTGATCAAGTACCCCAATGCCAACGTTAAATTTGTACATATATATATAGTCAACTAATTAATTAACAAGATCGATGACTTATGAATAGCTAAAGGACATCACATGTGAACACTAAATGCCAATAGTCCAATAGATTTTGCAAGTTGCAATATTTGAGGTTCATTTTATTTGACTTAAATTGGAAAGTTGTGAATCTCTTGTTGTATATACCAATGTGAAAACTAATACTATTGGAGTTGGAGGTCACACACATGCACCGTAGAAATTTACTTAATACATATTCAGATGTGTCATTTAGACACTCGAATTAAGTCATGTTTCAATCGAACAACTCAATTTCTAATAAAGTGTTTTGATTAGATACTTTCGATTCAAATATTGAAAAAAAGTTGCACGTGTTTTATTTGTGTATTTAATAGTTAAGTGAACAATATAAAATATGTCATCTTTTTTAGTTATATGCATCAACCTCGAGTAAACATGTGGAAGGTTTTACAGCTTATTCAGTCGAATGTATAATTAGAGAAAATAACATATTTTATATGATTAACTTAAGCAACTAATAGACGAATATTGAGGACACGTGATTTTATTTTTCAAAATTTTAATAAAAAATATGTCTAGTTGAAGTATTTTATTTTATTAAGATCCATAAGATAAATCCAAACTCCACTTTCCACTTTTGGTTGGTTTGGCCAACTGATCTAAAAATTAGTTGACATCCACAAAAGACATGCTCCTCACCCCCAATTTTTGACGTAAAAAGTGGTGGAAATATTTATATAAAATATAAGTAGAACACATGGGTTTAATTTATTTATTATCCGCAATATGGCATAAAGTTTCTTGCAATTTTTTTTAATAAAAAAGAGAGGGAAATTAAAATTTAGAACTATTAGAAATTTACTACTTAATATAAAAAGGTTTTCATTTTTATAACTAATTGATAGATATGTAGGTGAAAAAGTTTATAACTATTAGAAATTTACCTTTTATAGTCTCGAAAGATAATTGTGAAAAATAATCTAAAAATCTCTTTTAAAAAGTGTGCCACAATCTTAAAAGACATTATAATACGTCATATTGGTTGGTGTCCGACTATTAATACGTTTTAACGTGTTATAAACTTATAATATGTTACCCATTGGAGTTTCCTTGACTAAATTTCTTAACGGTAAAAAAACACAATAATAATTTACGATTTTCCTAGTAGAATTAACAACACAATTTGCGATGAAGATATTTTACATAAAATTGAAGACTCTCTTTGGACACAAGTGCTTGACTAATAAAACAATAGACAATATTATATTGACTAAAATAGTTATTTTGAAATATTACTTGTTATTTCGAAAAGTCAAGAAAGAATTATAATTATTTTACAAGCTTACCACTAGAATAAGTTGTTTTATTATTTCAAAATGATAATTATTTTGAATCAGTTATTTATAATAAGTACCCTAATTAAAATAAATCAGACAGAGTAGTAGTGGTAGTACAACACAATTTTTTTTTTTTTTTTTTGTAAAAGTCATCAAAATTATTGTACTTATAAAATTCAAAATATATTATTGCACATTGGACACACTTGTAGTGGAAAAACATATAGCGAATAACTTTCTAAGACACCAAATTTGACAATAGAAATAAAAGTCTTTGCCAAATTTTCATCAGTATATTATCACTAAAATTATTCGAAAATTAAGTTATTTTATTAATCTGAAATCTTAACCAAAAACATTTTAAAGTTGATCAGAAGAGGAAAAAGAAGTGAAAAAGTTGGTCTGAAATTTATATATGTAGTGTTATAAAATAAAGATTACTATGAAGTAAATATATCAAAGACAATTATATAATAATTATTCAACTACTCATAAGTTGTTGCAAAACTTTTCAGCAAGTAATTGTAAGGCTTTTCAGAAGTTGTTTATAAGCTACTTGAGCTTGCAACTTGTCCGCTTTGATTGCAAGAAAATTATAATCTATTTGCTTGAGCTACTTACGAATTATTTATTTAATTTTATGTTTATTCAAAAAAATTGTATAGTAAATATCAATAATATGATGTATTTATAACATTTGTACGATGTGTAGTGCACATAATTAAATCTACTCATGTAGTTTCAAATGCCAATAAATAATATTATGCTAATCTATTTTGAGGCTATCACATTACTTGTCCTTGTATCTAGTTCAAAACATCATGATTTTCTTTTCTTTGATATTAATATAATATATAGAGTTGAAGATTTTTCCAATTTTGAAAAAGAAATTGAGATATGATTTCTCTTGGATTGGATTAATTCAACGTAGTCCCTTTGATAATATATGACACTAGTATCTCAATTTTATTGGCAATTAGTTTTCATATCAAAATTTTATTAATTTATTATAGTTAAGTTAAAAAATAAAATAAGAATAGTTACTAAGTAATTACGATCTAATAAAAGTTAAGAATGTATTGGAGAGAATATACTTCTTTTCTTTAATTTAAAATGGTTTAATTTAAGTATTATCACATCTTTGAACGATCTCATTGATTCTTTTTAGATAATTCCAATTTAAAAAAATATATATATAGCTAAAAATTGGTCATATTTTATATTTATTTCATAGAACGCAAGAAAAAAATAATATTAAAAACAACATATCAAGAGGATAGTCAGTTTCCCTTCTTTCTTCTCAACAGTCAATTCGATAAATTTAGACTGAATTAATTTTCTTAGAATTTAAATTTAAATATTCAGAAATTATCTATAAGATACGGTTAATGTAGACTAAATATTTTTCATATACCGGCAGCACCTTTATCTAATTTTAATATTAATTATCCTTCTGATAAAAAATATATATATTTTTCATATAATAATGGAAGAGTACATCTTGATCTAATTTTGAAAAATGAACCAACAAAAGATGGATACAGTGGATAACGTTGCTTCTCCCATAATAAAAAATTTTGATTTTGAACCTAGTTAGGTATGTAAAACTCCTTGGTATAGACTATAGAGTGATATCCCTGAATAGGACACTGTATATCCAACGAGGATCTGAATTAGTCGAGCTCACAATTTGAGTACCAGACATCAAACGAGAAATTAAAAATAAAATAAAATTGAACAATGGAACATGCTGAATATTTCGGTACCCTAGCAAAGTCTATTTTTGAGATCTTTTAGGTATATACCTAAAATGTTGTTGTAGACAGAAGTATATATAATGGATTTAATATTCTTTAAACAAATCAATATTCTATTAGAAAAATTCTTAAATTAATTGTTTTCCCCATTTTCTCTGGCATTACATTAGGGTCCACCGTCACATAGTCAACTTGTAAAAAAAGGGTCCTTATTTAACACTCAATACTTTTTTGTTATTATAAAATAAAAAGAGATAAGAAAGACAAAATAAGGTAGATCTAAAATACAACTTTATAAAATAAATCTTGTTGCATCATGTTGTGTAGTCAAATGAATGAACTGTAAATTTGCCAGCTAGCCACCACCAACTTGTGTTGTGTAGGCACAATTAATTTGTTTTTTTGGTTAAAAAGAGACATTATTTAATTCACAACAATATTATATTCAATGTAATTCATAAGTGAATCTAAAAAGAGTAGTGTGTATGCAGATGTTATTTCTATCTTGTAAGATACAAAAGTAATTTTTGATGGATCATGAACTCAAGTGAAAACGTTACAAGACAATTCGAAAAAGGAAAATAACAAGAGAAAAGAAGTCAAGATAAAGTGTTAAAGAAAGCATGGAAAAGCAAATTGAAAAGTAATCATCACTACAACAAAATAATACGATAATTGAAGTGTACGAACCATCAAATAGTCGCAGAAATAGAATAACAAGAACTCTCAATGTAATATTATGCCTACTAATATGAAGAATAAACGAGACAATTCTCAACTACCTAACTAACTATCTACCATAATTTATATCTTTCATAATCTCATATCTTAGATTATGTCCTCGATTCGCTAATTTTTATAGCCTTAGCTTGTTCTTTTTCATGAGAAATAGAAACCACTACATATGACTCAAGCCTTGGATTTTAATCTTATCTTTAATAAGTATTACCTTTTTTCCACCCATCATAACTACAAATGTGGATTGACCACTTCTTTTTTTTACTTTATTCTATTTCACGTGTTATAAATTTTAGCATGTTAATTATTATCTTATTTTTCTTCGTTTATAATAAGATAGAATAAGTGGATAAGGAGGAAAAAGAAAAAGGGATGTGGCTTTCACTTTCTCCACGCATTTGTGAAATCCAAAAATTGAATGAATACACATAAAGTATATATTGTCATAAAGAATGTCACGAGCACAATTCTTGGCAACATACATTTTTTGAGTAGTAGTTGAGGAGAGAACGTAAGTCGTTTGGTACGAACGATAAGGATTAATTATAGAATAATATTTTATATTAATAAGGGCTATTAGTTAATATGAAGATTATTTATCTTAAACATTTATATCACAATGATCGAATAACTTTATCTATCTCATCGTTGTACCAAATAATATGATGCATATGCAACTCTAATCACATGGTAATAATATTGGTTGGAGGTAAAGACTATAATACACAGCAACAATACGAGATTCAATATTTGAATTTATGGGTTTTGGCAATTCCTCGTTTGTCACTAAGCTCTTAACATTATGTTTTTAGGTTTACGATTTTTATATGTACATGTTTAGTGTATACTTACTGAATTCAATCTAATTTGTATAGTAAACAGTATGTACGTATCATCTCCTGAACAACAGTCAACTCATTCTACTTCCTTCACCTTAATGAGGTGTATCGAATTCTCCATGAGTGGTCTTCTCTAGTAACGAGTCTTAAAACCACTCGTAATGTAACAGACTTTTAAAAGTGAATCAGGATTAATCGAATTTGAACAAAAGAAAATTAAAAAAACTTAAGTATAGAATTTGAAGGAAAGAAAACTAGAGGCTAAAATAGCCTATTGCTGATTGGTCCCTTCCATGATGATTATGGGGGGGAAATTGGGAAGAAACAAAAAAACTTTGACAAATCAAGCCCAATTTTGGAATTGTCCCCTAATTCTATCCTTTGACTTTTGACTCTTCAAGTACTCATTTTTTAATTGTTTTTTTAATAATCACATTGTTTTGAAAAATCAAGAGTTAAAAAAAAAAAAAAACTAATTAAAATTTCTCACCGCAATTTTTGCACAATAAAATAAAGGGAAATTAAAATTGTGCAAAATAGTAAATATTTAAATCATATTAAATGTTATAGTACTATTTAGGGAAATTTTAATTTGCAACTATAGTTAATTTCGTCCAATCTTCCTATTCGTCTGATTTGTAATTTGCATGTTTTATATAAATTCAGAATTTGTATGATTCAGTTTCTGATTATATAGATTCAGAATTTTGTATATGTTTATCCTAACTATTTGTCTACGAATTGTGAAAAATTCATAATTAATTACCCTCTTTGTATATTGGCAAGCGAAATATACAAACGAAGTTTTGAAAAAATTCTTAAATGTATAAATACATAATTTGTATATACTTACCCTATTTGTATATTCGCAAGCGAAATATACAGATGGGTAAAAATATACAACCACAACCTCCATAGCAAACGAAACTATAGATATGGAGTGCAATTATTGAAACTATAGTTATAGAGCCTTATTATATCTATTATATTTGCTATTTCTGGAATTTTCAATACAAGAAAGTGTTTTCTATTACGGAATTTTGAAGATTAAAAAAAAGGGTAATTTTCTTCAATATTTACATGCTTGGAGAAATTACGTACACTAATTAACTATGTTCTTTGTTTTCTTGAATTTTCTATTGAGTTGTTCAACTGTCAAATATCTCATGAGAATTGTTGTTTTGATTTTTCTAATTAAGTTCCTTAATTGTTTTCTCCACCAAAATATACTGTTTACTTATAAGATAATTTTTTTTAAAATTTACTGGTGAGGACTAAGGAGTTGATAAGACTCGATTCAACCTCATATATAATATGATTTAAAAGTCAAATTAGTTATCAATTTAAGTATTTCTATAGCAAATAATAAAATAACAAAGATACAAGACCTAACTTAACCTCAAAAGTTAGCTCAAGAGGTGAGGATTTTGTCCAAACTATATTAAAGAGGTCACACATCCCTTAAAGGACCGATGTAAGATTCTTCACACACACATCCGTTGCCCCGCAATTTAATAGGTAAGGGGCCAACATCAGAAATAAGAATTAAAATGAGATCTGCTCTGATATCATATAAAGAATTAATGTATTTTCGATATAATTCAATCTCAAAATTTAATTTAAGAAATGATGATTACTCAAAATCATGTTAAAGAGACCACTCATCTTTAATAAAGATCGATGTAAAGATTCCACTTGTATGTCTCAATACACAGTTAAAGTAAATAAGTTCGAATCAAAATTTGAACTATTTCATATAAATTTGAAGTATTAATTGTTCTTGAAAGTGATTAATTTTTTAAATAATCATTAAATGTAATTTTCCAAAAAATGAACTATATAAAATTAGAGTTAATTATGCCTTAATTATATGCATACTACATCGATCTATGGGAACAAAGGGATTACTATAACACAAAGACTAGAAACCCCAAAAACTAAATGTTAAAATACCGTGATCCAATGACAGTTACATATTTATTTGAAAAAAATAATTAAAAAATTCAAGTTAAACTTTTTTTTTCATCTGGTGCACAATATTCATATTAGCCAATTAATTTAAATTCACGCTACATAGGAAGAAAACACTTCCATTTAAAAAAAAAATTATATACACGACTCAAATCCAAAACCTATGACACTGCATGACATTCGTCGATGATAGGGGTCCAAATCAACTTGCAAACACAAAAATAGCAAAAGCCATGTGGGGTAAAAAAAACAGTAAACAAAAGGAGGAAAGTAGTGGGAAAGGAAGGATTACAATTTAATTTTTCAAAATTAAAATTGATAAGAGAAACATCAGAGAATTTTCTAAACAGCCCTCAGTTTGCTTATTAATTAAATAAAACTATATGTTATAAAATTAGCTCATAAAAATATAATTTATCTAATATGTGTACGTTTGGACAGGTTATTCACACGCTTATGTATTAGCTTAGTCATTTTAGTTCATCAAAATTGTGTTGATATGTATTCTAAATTATCTCATTAGAAATTTAGTAAAAATAAATAAATTCAAGAAGACATTTTTTATTTGATACGTTATATAATTTTTTATAAAAGAACAAATAAGATAATTAGAACTTAGTCAAAATTGAGTAAATTGGGTCTGACTTGCATTTCAGCTCGTAATATATTGACCAACCAATTTATTAAATCGATTAATTTTGACCCGTTCAAATTCAATTCGATAAAAGCATTTAATTAATATTCAACGTTTACTCCTATGTACTCTTTTTGTTCAACATGTCAATAATCTTAGTCTTTTGATAATTATCTATGAGCGTTTTTTCTCTATAAATACTCTTCACACCCTTTCTTTCTACTTCATATTAATTATATCTCTTTCTCTTTTAACACAAAAAGAAAAAAAGAATTAAAGATGGAGATTTTAAGAAAATCTTCTTCTCTTTGGGTTTTACCAATTCTTTTGTTGTGTTTCTTTATCAACAATGGAGTATTTGTTGATGCTTCTCACAAAGTTTATATGCACTTGCAATCTACTACTAGTCATGTTGATGTTAGCAAGGTCCATAGAACTGGTTATCATTTTCAACCTCCTAAAAACTGGATCAACGGTATGTTCTTCATGTGTTTTTTATGTTTCTGTCTCAATTTATGATTTAGACGTTCTGAGTTCTGAGTTAAACATAAAAAGTTTTGAAATATGTATTTGTTCTTATTCGTATTTGTTTTTTTGCACAATTATATGAACATGATGTTTGGGTTAAAAGTCGTGAGTTTTTGCCAAATCTATTGTTAGGTGCGAGCTAAAAAGTTAAGTATGGCCATAGAGGTTCTGTCAAATGCAACAGTTTTAGTTTGATTGTTGTATTTATATTACAAAATCAACTAAGTAGGTATACAAATTAAATTCAGAACTCAATTACTAATACGATATGATCACTATTTTAAAATTTAGAATAAACATAAAGCTTGCATCCGCTTTTGTCCATGGCTTTTTCTTGTCTTTGGAAGTATCTACATATGTACAACTTGCGTGTTTGTGGATAAATAAAAATGAACGGGGTATAATGATTAGAAATGATTTATTTAATAATTAGTTCCAGCTGATTGGTTAGGTTGATGACAATGTTAGACTATTTTGATACTATTTGTTATAATAATAATAATAATAATAATACTCTGACAGCTTTTGAGTTAATGAAACTACATGTTTCCCATGACGAGTAGATTCACATATTGTAATTAATATTGCCGTTCTATAGATATTAGAAGATTTGAAAATATTTTTGTTTGTTCACATCATCAACTTATAAGTCAAACTTAGGTGCCAGCCTGCTATTTTTTACTTATATAAATAATAATAACTTTTTTGTTTGAAATATTAATCTAATATGATAGGTAAATGACCATATAACAAGAGGCTAGAAAAAGAAAATAAATATTTTTTACATCATCAATTCGATTTAAAGAATTCTAACTCATATAAAGGTTTATGATGTGTGTTTTTTTAGAGACAGCTAATATGTGGTCAACTTGAGCCTAACGTGAGAAAATGAACTTAATGCATGTGTCATGTGATATCTTTTATATAATATTGTATATATATTTATATGAAGCAAAAAAATAGAGTTAATAATATAATATCTATGAGGATTGAGATAGAGTGGTAAATACTCTTTCATCCTTAACCAAGAGATCTCGGGTTTGAGTCTAGTTGGGTACGGAGTCACTTTTGTTATGTTAGGAAGCAGTTAACTCTAACGTGGGACTTTCAAGTGTGAATCTCGATTAGTTGGGCTCACTAGACAGTGGGTGGAAAAAAAAAGTTAACAGGTTAATATAATATAGTATAGTCAACTCCACCTCCCACCCACCCCCAAACCAGGTGGGGTACGTGGTTTGGTGGTAGAATCTGAACCAATCGTATATATAATATTATTTACATTATAGTATATACAAATAAAACATGTGAAGAGCCCAAAAGTACGTGAAATATATAGAGCCAAAATATATGACGTAAAGATGAAAAGAAATTTAAAATAAAAATATGAATTACTCTATACATTCGTTATGATTTCATTTGTTCTCTTGACAATTCAGTTTGTGTACTTTTAAAGAAAAAAAGGATAGAGATAATAATAGTAATATAATATAACAATAATAAATATAGTTCTTGTTGTTACTATCATGATAAATATAAAAAAAAGAATTAGAAAACGACCTTCTTTTTTTTTTGGTTTATATTTGAGGAATAAAGAAAAGTCAAAATGTTTTTGGACAATATTGGCAACTTGTAGGAAAGTCTTTGATCTTCGGGCACATCTTTTGTCTTCATTTAATTTTTCTTTTTAAACTGGTTGGTCTCTTTTTCGAAGATTTTATATTCATGGACTCTATATGATTCAAAAAGTTTGAGTACGAGTTCATGTAAATCATAACTTTTATATATAGTTTTAAAAATTTATTACATATTTGATTGTGAACACGTCTTGTTATTATTATTGTATTATAACTTGTAGACATCATAGGAACTCATCTAGATCTATTAAGTATCTATAATTATTTCCGCTTACTGAATTCTGAATGGATTATTTATACATATTAAATATTTTTGGGTCAAGCTATTGAGTTTTGTTGACTCGTAACTTCAATAGTATATTTGAGTTTTCTTTATGTACAAGTCATAAACTTCTTGTCACTCTTTAATTTGCCCCTTTTTTCCATGGAAAAGAGGTTGTGGGCCTTGCATGAGTTGGTTCCCTTTAGAAACTTACCAAAAAAATAAAAAATAGGGTAGATTTCTATGTTGAAAAATAAAAAAAAACACAAAAAGCCTTTTTATATTTCCTAGATTTTTTTGTATTTTTAGTGACAGTGAAAGCCCATCCATCAAAACTCCAAAATATGTGCATTAATCTAAATATTTATTTAGCTGGATGATCCATGTACTGTTCTTCATCCCCTTGGGTTTTGATTTTAACATTCTACAATTATAAGTTTTAAAAGTATATCTCAATTGCATTTAATTGTGTTTTGACTAATCAATCTCAATTGTTCCTTTTTTTTCTTCATGGTTTCATCATGATGCTTCAAACAAACAACAGATCCAAATGGTAAGTCAAATTTATTTATTTTTACAAATACTTTTTAGTAGCCATAATTAAATTTTATTTACTTGGTAGTAATTTATCATATTTGTTCTCAACAGGTCCAATGTATTACAATGGAGTGTACCATCTATTCTATCAGTACAACCCAAAGGGAGCAATATGGGGCAACATTGTTTGGGCTCATTCGGTCTCAAAGGACTTGATCAATTGGATCCCACTTGAACCCGCTATCTACCCGTCCAAAGTATTTGACAAGTATGGTACATGGTCCGGGTCAGCCACAATCTTGCCAGGCAACAAGCCCATAATCCTTTACACCGGAATTGTGGATGCTAACAAGACACAAGTCCAAAACTATGCAATCCCGGCTAACATGTCTGATCCATATCTTCGTAAGTGGATCAAGCCCGATAACAATCCATTGATTGTTGCTGACATAACCATCAACAAAAGCCAATTTCGCGATCCAACGACAGCTTGGATGGGCCAAGATGGATATTGGAGAATTTTGGTTGGGAGTGTGAGGAATCATAGGGGAAAGGCTATAATGTACAAAAGTAATAAGAACTTCATGAAATGGACCAAAGCCAAACACCCACTCCACTCAGCCCCTGGTACTGGAAATTGGGAATGTCCTGATTTTTTTCCAGTGTCATTGGAAAATAAAGATGGTTTGGACACGTCATATAATGGCAAAGACATTAAACATGTTCTTAAAGTTAGCTTTGATGTTACAAGGTTTGATCATTACACAATTGGTACATATGACACCAAACATGATAAGTACTTTCCGGATAACACTTCTATTGATGGATGGAAAGGATTGAGACTTGACTATGGTAATTATTACGCGTCCAAGACATTCTTTGATAGTGGCAAGAATCGTAGGATTTTGTTGGGTTGGGCTAATGAATCAGATACTGTTGATAACGATGTGAGGAAAGGATGGGCCGGAGTTCATACTATTCCTCGTAAAATATGGCTTGATCCTAGTGGAAAACAATTGGTTCAATGGCCTGTTCAAGAATTAGAAACTCTAAGAAAGAAAAAAGTCCAATTAAACAATAAAAAGTTGAACAAGGGAGAAAAGGTTGAAATCAAAGGAATCACAGTTGCACAGGTTTGGGATTGATTTTATTTCTTTTGTTTCATTTTTATACTTATTTGAAACGCGCGTTAAAATACAAATTAATTTTGATAATTGCAGGCTGATGTTGAAGTGATTTTCTCATTTGCAAGTTTGGACAAAGCAGAGCCATTTGATCCTAGTTGGGCTGATCTTTACGCGCAAGATGTATGCGCCATTAAAGGTTCATCGGTCCAAGGTGGACTTGGGCCTTTTGGGCTACTAGCTTTGGCTTCTAAAAACTTAGAAGAATACACACCTGTTTTCTTCAAAATTTTCAAGGCTCAAGATAAATACAAGGTTCTCATGTGTTCCGATGCCTCAAGGTTTGTTCTTTCATTTTTTAAACGCCTCGGCCATCAAAAAAAAAAATATGTCACATAAATTGACCATATTGTTATTCAACGTCAACTGAGTTGTTTCTTTGTTTGTTTCCATTGATGTCTCCAGATCAAGCCTAAAGAATGAAACAACTATGTATAAACCATCATTTGCTGGATATGTAGATGTAGATTTAGCAGACAAGAAATTGTCTCTTAGAAGTTTGGTAAGCTCTTCAACTAACTCTTTGTTAATTTACTTATTACATACAAATTTCGCGTGTGTTAACAATTTGGTTATATTTCAGATTGATCATTCGATAGTGGAAAGTTTTGGTGCTGGAGGAAAAACGTGCATTACATCAAGGGTTTATCCAACGTTGGCGATATTTGACAAAGCATATTTATTTGCCTTCAACAACGGCGCGGAGACAATCACAATTGAGACTCTAAATGCTTGGAGCATGGCTAATGCTAAGTTGCACTAGAACGTTGGGAGAATAGAATAGTCATGATTTTTACCTTATTATGCCACGTCACAAAGAAACCATAGTATAGAAATTTAACTTTTGCAGTTATTCATGAATGATGCAATTTTTTAATATAAAAATCTTGTCATATATTGATCAAATATCTTCTTGAATTAAGAGAATGAGTATCTTGGTGCAATTTCTTTTTCATTATGATTGAGATATATGTCTAGAGCCAACTCTTTGGGTTAATTTTAGCCTTTGAAACTCGGGATGATGAGACCATTTATCTACCTTTCTCTACTTAAATATTGAACTGGGCTCGAACTTGTGACATAAGACACAAGTCCCTTGGCCTTGAACGCTATTGAACAAAAGATTTTATTTAATTTAGGTGTAAGGACAACAATTCAAACTTTCCTTAAGCCTAAGAATGTTTCTCAATGAATTTTTACACAGAACAAAAAATTAGTTAAAACAATAGTAATTTTCAAGCTTGGCAACTCCTACAAGTTTTCATTATCTGTTTTGGAGAAATCATTTTTCACTTATGTTCGTCTTGAAAATGAAAGACATCTCTTCTTATTTCAATATTGGTTGAAGACTTACGAAGGCCTTAAATTATCAACAGGCTCTCCTAGCACAGAACAGTTAAATTATCAACAGGCTCTCCGAGTTACTCCCTTGACTGGAACACTTAGACAATTTGTACTTTTGTAGCACTCCAACCTAACTCGAGTATTTCCTAATAATTGTTGTATCTAATAACCAACATTACTTGGTTTGAGTGTTTGACCAACACTATCTCCGCCTTGAACTATCATAGAGCGTTGTCAATTCAATTAAACTGGATACTCTTTTAGCCCGGATTCTATATTTACTTACTTTACCAATTGTCATTAAAATTCATGTCAAGTCGAAATAATATTTTGGTATACATGTTACCTTTTTTCTTCCTCATTTCAAACATATAAGAATGATTCAAGTTTTGCTATTTGATAACATACTCGTTTTACTTGTATTTAATATGGACAATGTTGGTGTAGGAAGATAAAAATTTACCTAGCAACTAGTCATTCACAGGCCTATTTTGATCAGACTTTTGTTCTATCAATATAAATCACCATAAAGAGATACAACTCGCAAGTTTAGTTTGAGAAAAAACCACATTGAAAGCATGTCCATTGCTAACATTACAATGTTCTATTACCTCAAAATCCAAAAGACTAGTTATTTCTCTTTTCTATTGTCACTGCCAAGGTTGTTTGTTCTTACCATTGTTGAGTTGACTCTCAATGCAACATCAATAGGGTTACAGTTTCCAGTATCAAGTATATAGATCACAATGTTTACCAATGAAGCAAGACGAAGCAACAAAAAGCGTTCACTTTTCAATGATGACAACGACGAAGTCCGACTCAACAAAATAATTTCCAATTCACAAGATTGAAAAAGCTCCAAATGAGCATAAGTCAGAATGACTTGGTACTCTGGCTACAAAATGTTCAAAACTAAGTTGTAAAACACAAACAAAGTTGCATCCTTAACCAAAATATTCTGCCATGCAGCATGTATGTTGCTGAGAAGAATTCACAGCCTCCTTCCTCTTCTACCACCCTTTCTGCGAGTACTGTCGGTGGGAATAGGAGTAACATCCTCTGACAAAATAGAGTAACAAGTACTTTCAGCAGGGATTCAGATTAAAGATGTTAAAGTAAAGATAATAGCACATCGTCAATACAGCCAAATTCCGAAGCAATTAGACCATACAGATGATGAAACTATCCAACTATTAAAGAGGTTTTACCTATGCGTCCAATTTTCATTCCGGATCGAGCAAGGGCTCTAAGAGCAGACTGGGCACCAGGACCAGGAGTCTTGGTTTTGTTACCACCTGTAGCCCGAAGCTTGATGTGAAGGGCATTAATTCCAAGCTCCTGTAAATTATTAAAAATAGTGAGTTGCAAATCAACAACTAGACTTCCTAACTATTCATAGATACAAGAAAAATCATGATCAAGGAAGTTACAACTTATCGTGCCAACCTCAGAACACAGAGACAGTAGAAATGCTATTTTAATCTTCATTCACAATCTGATGTGAAATATTTTAATCTAACAATTAGACTCACTCTAAATTTGAGATTCAATTTGGCATTACTTAGGTTATAAAAACATCTGACCCACGCTTAGACATGGTCTACAAAACAATATTAATAAAGAGTAAATGTAGAATAATGTTTCCAAAAGTCATCACACAATAAAACAGAGGTTTACCTGAATCACCTATGACCTTGACAGATCGAATCAGCAAAATATTCACTTTTTTTAACAGCAAGAGATGTTAAAAAAAGTACAACAGAAGGGAGCAGAGTTCAGGTAAGCTAAGCATTTTGGACTAAAGTACTGGAAATTCGTTATTATTTTTAGATTTTTACAATGATATCTACCATTTACTTAGAACCCACAAAATTCTGAAAGCTTCGACCTAACCCAATATGCCAAGGAGCAAACATGCATGAGATCATAAATGTGAGTCTGTTATTAACACATCAAAGCTCAAGCTTAAAATCTTTCACATTTCATTTATACATATTTTATAACAACCGCAACCTGCCGCAATCCTCGAATAAGTAATTGGATACTAAAACGATGTATGCAATGCATGATGAATTAACATTTCATAAAAATGGTGAAAGAAAAGAACTCCAAAAGCAGACTGAGCAATATGTCTGACCTTGCATCGTTGAGAAACATCTTGTGCTGCAAGCATAGCAGCATAAGGAGAAGATTCATCTCTGTCAGCCTTCACCTTCATGCCACCTATAAAGTAGAACTCTAAATGAAAAGACAACTCGTCCTAACAGGTTTCCCAATTAAGGAAGATAAATAATATTCATGTCCCCAAAAGAGTATCACCTTTTATATAGTAAGAACTGGGAACAACTTAACTTTAAAATTTCCGTTTTACCCTTAATAAAACGATTTATAGTTGCACAAAAATCTAAAGTTTGTTTTAGACCACAACTTTCAAAAGTCTTCCTTTCTTTCTTAAATTTTGTACCAAGTGAAATGGTAACATAATAGAGGCATAAGGCGTACTTAATATAAAGGTTTGGAAGTTGAAAAAGTGATACATTTTATACCTATTAGTTGAGAATACATATTAGACATGCTAACACTTCAATTCCTATGCTTTTTCTAGGAGTTTAGCCTTTTCGATACATTAGTATATAATATAAAGAACTTCCTAGTATTGTTTCTATTTTGTATCATATTAGCCTGAGATGAGTTTAAATGGTAGCAAGATCAGTGAGGATTCATATAGCTGCCCCCAAAATGTTTGGCAGCGAGGCCTAGTTATTGTTGTTGTAAAAATGTCTTCTTTGTTCTACAGGAAGTTCAAAAATGCAAAATGTAAATTCTGGGAACTGTGGGGATGTTAAACTCTTTATTGGTTGGTGAAATTAAGGTTTACAATAACTCAGTAAAGGTGAAATCAAGAACAAAGATACTACACAGATGCAATCACTCCCACATTACAGAGTACTTACCAGTTATGCGAACCATTGTTTCCCGTCCAGACAAATCAGTCACATGCTGCAATTAACATACAAGTACAAATTCAGAACAAAATAAACAATTATACAGCTTCTTCTTCAAAAACAAAACTAGTACAAAGGGGGAAATCAAAAACTCACAATGAACGTGTCGTTGAAAGAGGCAAAAATGTGAGCAACACCAAAGACCAATTCACCCTCCCTGGTAGCTGGTCCAAGGGTAACAGTCTCTTCCTTGGGCTCTCTGGTCTTTCTCCTCGACTACCAACCCAATACAATCCATCAACATCAAAAATTTATACTATATCTATATAGAAATTATACTGAATATATGTCAAAAATTACTTTTTTTACATATATATCAAATCATGAACACCCTATAACATTTCTGGCTTAGCCACTTTCAGTATACTGACAAAGAGTTTAAAAAAAATCTCAGTTTGTGCATACAAATCCAGCCGAAGAATTATATTATTAATAGTACATTCCCACAAATACTCAAAATAAACCTAGTTTCAGTGAACTAAACTTCATTTTTTTCATATTAATGTCTAACATAATACGAGTTCAATTCGGTTAATTACACATGAATTAAAATTAGAACCGATATCGCCTTATTGAAAAAGAGAATACCATGGCTTAGGTTGATTTGCAGGTCAGCTGCTGCTACTACTGAAGCTTCAAGAACCCTAGCTGCAATGGTGGTGCGAGTAGCTGATGAAGAGACTTAATTGTGCATGCCTTTGTTTATATAGTTAGGGTTTCCAGAAAGTATAACAATTTCATAAATGGGCTTCTTCTATATTTTGGACTGTGAATGTGCAGAATGGGCCCCTATTATGTTTTTTTTTTCTTTGTTTGCATCTTATAGCCTATTTACAAAATATTTAATTTGTAATCACAAATTTCAAACAAAATCAATATTTGCTCCTCATTGGCTTCTTCTTCTTCTTTTTCGTCTTCTTTATTGTTTGTTTGTTATCTACCTTTGAATTAATAATTTTGCTCATTTTTGCGTTGTTCTAATGTTGAAGAACTTTATATAGAATCCAACGACAATTTTAAGGTTTAATAATTAATGTTGAGGAATATAAATTTTGTAATTTGCGAAAGTTTTTTTACTATTGAATGATAAATAAAAGAAGATATAGATCGAGATGTGGAAAGGAAAGAAAAAACTATGTTAAATAATATCTTGATTGAGACTAATATAGTTGTGAACTTCGTAGTTCAATGTATGTTTGAAATTGGATTTCATCCAAATTGAAGGTCAAAATCATCTAATATTTTGTTTTTACTGGAATTTGAACTTGAGACATTACGACTAGATCACATCCTCATTCTCTTACAAAATAAATTCAAGGAATATGAGTGATAGTAACAACAACAATAACTATACCTCAATCCCAAATAAGTTTAGATAACTATACGAATTCTCATTTCGAAGTTGATAGTAGGAATTCTAAATCAAGGACAGAAAGGGGTTCATTCAAACCCTTTTCAATGAAAAATTACATTGTTTATAACCTCTTCGACTTCTTCGTGTGGTTACTCCACCCCCATACACCGCCACTGTTCTCAATCATATATTGTATCCAACTCTACTTATGCTCGTTTCATACATGATACATCGAACACGCAAAACTCAAGCAGCCATGGGATTTTCCAGTAGAGTAAAGCTTATGATCAGTCAATATTGAAAACCAAATTCTTGCAACAATGGAATTCACCACTTTTCAATTATTGAAAACAGGAAACAACACTGAGAGATATCAAGATATGCAAGCACAAAATGCTTTCGTGAGAATGTTTAAATTAGGACCCTTTGAAACCAGAAAAGAAACTTGCTAAACAATAGAAGCTAATTTGGGAGTTATAATTTCAAGAAGCCCCTTTGGATTTTCGACATGAACCCAATGACCAGAGTTGGGAAGGAGATGATACGACATCTTGCCTTCGGATCCACCAGTTCCGTTGGAGGCAATGCTTTCGAGTTTCTGGACAGTCTCTGGATCCCACCTATCACTTTTCTCAGCACGCACAATCGCTATCTCTGTCCCTTTAGGCGGGTGCTCCAGCAAAGGCCAATAATCTTTCTCCCTGAAAAGTTCCATTTTTTTTAAGTAAACAACCTTCAAGAATATAATCATTAGAATTTCTTTAAGAAGAATGGATCTGGTTTTACCTGTAAGAATCAAACATCTCTGCAGCAGCTTCAATATTAAAGTTCCATGTCATGCTATCCCCTGATTTCTCAAGATTGCTGCCCAGCCATTCTGATAATGCCTTAGAAAACCCGAGTTTCAACATGTGATCTACCAGCCATCTGAAATGCAAGATTCATGTAAGAGATAATGAGAAAACATGTTTGAGAAAACTCATATGAGAATATTCAGGTAGGCAAGACTAAACGTGTAAAAAAAAGGTGCAAGTAGAGTGTGCTAACTGCTAAGTAGCACTTGGCATTTTCAACTTCCTAGAAGTTAATTAAGCCTTAACCATGACACATGGAAATCTCATAGAGTTATTATTTACGACATAGTATAGAAAGCATAAATGTTTGTTAGTGTTAAGACTACTGCAATAACCACATAATATGTGATTTTACAACCTTTCCAAGTCCTGCTGATTTCTAGGTCCAATTGAATGCTACACACCAACCGTTAATAATTAGCTAGACTATTTGCTAGATCATCCAAAAATTGTTGAAAAGAAGCTGGTTATATAATGTTGTATGAATCTGGATACCAAAATGACACATACATCTTGAGCATAACTTAGACACAACCAAAATATGCATATATCACATTCAAGAAAGGTGATAGGAAGGAATAGAGATTTCACTTTCGAGAGGGGATTGGTGAAGGTAGGCTCTGCAGCGTCTGCATAACTTTCTCTACTTCTCTATTGCTATCTTCAGGGTTCACCTTTCCAGGGACAGAATCCAATACCCAGAGCTGTTCTGCATCAGGGGAATAAACTATAGTTTAACATAAGAGTTCAGCAAAGACATGACACAAGTGAAACAATCAGAGGCAGTTAAAAGCAGTCACTACTCAGATTTTTGTCTGAAACCTCTATATTCCATGGAAGTACCCACGTGACTCATTTTTGCACAAGATTCCCAAATTTACTGGAGAAGTTTGTGGAAAGTGGCTGCATAACCAATTTGGAGTGTATATTAGGCTGCCAAGCTAAGCTCGCAGTGTATGCAGCGTTTGCGTGTTTATGTTGATTTCATAAGTTTGTAGACACTCCAAAATTACAAGAATTTCCAAGTAAAAGACTAATTTTTAAGCATTATTTCTCAACATAGATCTAGCTAACAACAAAAGTTAAGCACTTATTTTTTGTGCAAGGGAATGACAATAAGAGATTTAAAGGCAACAACATAAACCATTAAAAGATAGTCATAATGAACCATAAGGTATTCTACAAAGAAAACCTACATAACTTCCGCAAGTTCTCCATTTGCCCCTCAATGAAACAGTTATAAATACACAGGCAAGTGGCAACCATCCGGTTGTAGCTTTTTCATGGTTAGAATAGTTTTATATAAACACATTCTAGATCAAAGAAGCAAAACAAAGATGGAACAACATACATATAGAGAGGAAGAGAGAGCTAAAGTATATGTCTTTTACTTTTTACTTTTTTCTTCTTTCAAATATCTCCAAGAACAAGGTTCTTTCCTTGCATGGTATTATCAAGGATAAGCTAAAACTTCATTTAAACATCCTGTAAACAGATTGAACTAAATGAAGGAGGGCATTGCTTAAACAGGCAATGGGATAACTTGCATATTGCCAAGAAAATGTTAACAACAATAGCACATCCAAAAAAGAAGCTAAACCAACAAGGACAGAAAAAAAAATGTGCAAAATTGCACTACCATTTCGCCAAATAAATATGTAACACACGAACCGATCAGCTATCCATGAATGTCGAATGAGGTTCAAAAGCAGGATTAGAAATAAAATTGTCAATCAATTGCAAGAAAGGGCAAGCACCTGCTTGGGCAATTGAGCCGATTGGCCATAAACACCTCGAGAACAGCTCTCAACATATTGCAAGGCGACTTTACCACCCATGGAATGCCCTATAACAACATCAGGCCAATCCCAACCCTTTGAATTCACCAAATTAGCTACATCTTTTGCAGCATTTTCCATATCATGTGGTGGCACAAAGCCTTCAATTTTAGCTGAATTCCCATGATTCCGCAAATCCACAAGAACCATCCTCCAATTTACACCATCTAAAAAATTAAACGACGAAATGATATCTCTTTGCTCACTTACAAATTGAATTTTAAATGACTTTTTTCAATCTTATGAGTAAAAATGAAGATCTCTTTGCTTGTCAAAATATAAAGAATTAAACGACGAAATGAGATTTCTTTGCTCACTTACAAATTGAATTTTAAATGACTTTTTTTCTATCTTATGAGTAAAAATGAAGATCTCTCATAAAAACACTAAAACTTTTTAGCTCAAATTGTAAGTTGCCTACAAAATCAATTATCAATCGAATTCAACATATAATATATATATAAATATATATATGTAGTGTAATTTTCCGGCTAATGACTGTTAGTTCGATTAATTAGCACAAATTATTTACCAGTACCGGAATGAAACTAATCGAAATATAAAAAAAATTTAGAAGATTCATTATTAACTGATCGCAACTAATTTAACTAGCTAGAAATTGATTGGCTAAAGTACCTGCAGAAAGGGAGGAAGCAAGAGAACGAGAGAAGGATCGCCAATTTCGACCGGAACCTAAGAGGCCGTGGAGTACAAAAGCTGTGAAATCGTACGGTTTTTCCGGCGAGGACCGAACTTCTTCGAAAGCTACGGTGGCGATGGAACGGTCTGACCGGTGGAAATACGGCGTCGATATAGCTATAACCCGGTTCAGGAGTCTAAGGCCCTCGACCGGTTTGGTTCTGCAAATGCTCGACATTGTTACCGGTCTCGTTTTCTGCAAATGCTAGAGTCTACTATTGACCCCTTGGCTACAACTTCTTCTTTTTTAAGTTTAGGTGGATCAATTAATTATTTTCTTTGCTGCAATTGATAGAGTCCAGAACCTAAATAAGCCACAAAAAAATAAAAGTGATTAAAATAAATCGTTATTCTAGTAAGTAAATAAATAGGCTTAGTGTAAGGAAAATTTATGTTTTATCCAATATTTCAAACATTTTTCGTTAGTCTTAACGTATATATTTTAATATAAAACAGAGCTATTTTTTACACTTTGTAAAGTGTAACTTTTTCTTACACTTTGTAAAGTGGAAGAAAAAATTTTATTTTACAAAGAGAAATATTTTTTCACGTTGTGCATTAAATTGTATCTCTTTATGAAGCTTTTGCAGTATTTGTCATACAATTATATTGATTTGACATATCATAAAAATGAAAAAAAATATTACATTATGTATTTTTATTTTTTTTATTCTGAAAACTCCTCCGAGCTCTATTTAAGGGCGTTCAAACATTGCCCTTCAACATCTTTAGTCTTCTATTTTTCTTCATTTCAATCACAAAAAGATGTCTTCTGAACCAAAAGTTAGAGTTTCGATTTATTGGGATGACAAAATTATACATGACGAAAATACCGTTTATTATAACTGTCCTCCCAAATACAATGCTAAATATTCAATTAATGTTCGATATCATAAATTTCTTTCATCAATTTATAAAAGAATTGGTATAAATAGTACTGATTATAATTTGATTATAGTCGAAAAATACCCTACTTCATTTTTATCACAAGGACAAGTAAATTTTGGAGAGTGGATTATCTATAATGACGAATCGTTGACCGACTTATTGAAGATTCCAAATGACTACATAGATCAAATCAAGTTAACAATACTTGAAATCTATGTTAGGAACGAGGCTAAGACTAGTCAACAACATTCTCCTATAACAATACTTGAAAAATATTCCTTTTTGTAAACAAAATTTTTTCTTTCACTTTACAAAGTGTAAAAAATAGTTCTGTTTTATATTAAAATATACACGTTAAGAGACTAACGGAAAACGTTTGAAATATTGAAAATATCGGATAAAACGTAATTTTTTCTTACACTAAGCCTATTTTATTTACTTCCTAGAATAGTGGCTTATTTTGATCACTTTTATTTTTTTGTGGCTTATTTAGGTTCCGAACTCCAATTGATATGATTATTTTTAATGGGTTAAAAAATAATAATAATATTTTTTATATTTATTTAATAATTTTATTTTACAATATTTATTATTCACTAAAATGATTTGTAGTTATACAGACATTTATGACTATTTTAAATCATAAAATATTTTTAAAAATTCTTTTTTCTTTTTAAACTTCTTGTCAAAATTAATATAAATTGAAACTCAGAATTTATTATTTTATATAAATAGTTGATACTGAGGGTGTATTAATAAAATTTTCTTGCTTTAAGCAAAATAGATATATCTATTTTAAATATAAAAATCAAGTGAAAATGTGAATTTTGAACCTCTAATTTTATGTTAAAAGGTTCAAAATTTATATATATATAAAAGACAAAAAAGCTTAAAATACCATTTTATGTTTAAAGGCTCAAAAGTTGTGATAAAAAAAAGTTTTAAATACCTAAAAAAAAATATCAAAAAGTTTAAAATATTTGGAAAAAATAATAATGACAAGAGCCTAAATCTAGCGCCTTAGACCACTCGGCCAAACTGTCATTTTCTTTTTTTTGTTTTTGAAATATAATTTTGTATCCTTTGACACGTTCAACATTAATTAAAATGGGGTTTTGATTATTTGGCATTTATTCATGTCTTAAGATATATATCCTTTTTTAATGCAAAATATTTACTTTATTGAGATATTTATAGTCTTCGGAAATCATTATTTTTCAAGATAAAATGAAACAATAACTATTTTGTGTTGAACTTCTAACAATATATATATCCAATATAATCTTATATGTGAAGTCTGAAAAGGATAAAGGGCCTATTTGTTTGGTAGTTTTTCCTAATATAAATAATATTGTTATAATTATTGGAGAAACTTTCAGAAAATGTAAGCAGTTTCAGACCATTTGATGTTTTAAAAGCTCATAATCTGTACATAAGTTTAAGTTTCCATAAAATGTTTTGCATGGTTAACAGAAGGATTCAAGCCTCTGGTTCTGAATTACCACCATCTCCAGGCGCACTACTGAGCAATTCACGTATCACTTGGATAACTTCTATATTTCCACGGGGCAGAGTCTTGCTCACGTATCATCACTTGATATGGATGGCTTATGTTTTTCCATTGGACCACAGTCTTGACCTATGACTGAGCTACAAACACAAGTAGATAGTTGGTTAGTGGGAGAGGGTCGGCAGGATTTGCCTTTTCAATCAATCTTTGGCCACTCAGTGCCACTATTGGTGCGAGTTATAAGGAGTCTTGGTCTCAAATCTTAACGAATGAACAAATAAATATGAGTTTGTTTTTCTATGTTAATTGCATACTTTGCACAATGGATGAGCTTGATATGAAAAATGATCCACACAACTTTGCACAAAGAGAATTTCTTCACATAAAAGTTCTGTTTAATTCAGAACAGTTCACTCAAGGCAAAATAACTTCATTTGCATTTAGATAACAGCTAGGAAGACAGATACTACCCTTGAAGCCAACAAACATTTTACAAAAACTAAAACATAGCAAGTGTAGTACTAGGTAGTTTGACACCAAAAGAACATGGACAAAAAAAGTAGAAACATTACTGATCTAGTCCCTTTCTTGATCACCATGAGATGAAATCTTGTCCATGATACTAGACACCACCTCTTTAGACTCCTTGAGCAACTTCACACTCTTTTTCAGCCTATTTCGTTTCTCTGCAATCATCGGTGACTCATCAAGCATTCTCTAATTCCACCACCGCGAGGTGCCATCAGCTCCTGAACTATCTCCTCTTCCATGTCCTTGTTAATCAATTTTTGAATAGTGAACATTATATGCAAAGCCATCGAATCAACTAGTCTCATCAAAACAATTTTCCAATAAGCAATGACCCTCATCTTCATATCGAAAGCTTGCTGCACTAAACCTAAATGCTTTCTCAAATGACCAATGTCGAATTCTCCAAGTCCTTTTAGGCTTGCTACAGATACCTTCCCTGGATTGTTTATAATTTCCATAAACGCTTGTTGTTGACCCATGAGCTTATTATAAGTCGCTACATAGCCAGGATTACAAGTGTAATCAGTCTGTTTCTCCATACCGATTATTTCCTTTACCCACTCAACTGATTCATTCTTCTTTTTAACAATGAGGTTCTGAGCGGCTCGTCTAGTAGAGGACTGAAGTTGTGGGTAGTTTTCACAATGATGCATCAACACTTCTATAACAATTCTCTCTATGTAGTTCCACACTCTATCGACAAACCTCCTTGACTCTTTTCTGCATTACATTTAGGAAAAGGTGTCTAGGAAGGAAATTAGGCAATCCAATCCCATTGGTTTCCTCTAAAGCCTTAATCTCCTCCATCAAGAAATCATCTTTTTCGTCGAAATTCTTAGAATGCAGCTCATTAGAGTATTGATCAAGCATTTCAACTAGTCTACCTGTGCAATGCATTTCTTTTTCTTCAGGGTACTCGTCAAACTCCCCTCTTAAAAGAATTTTCTTTATAGACTCCTTGAATGAACTCAGAATACGCATGAAAGCCGTTAAAGCTTCAGTCACTGAACTTAAATGCTGAGGCAGCCTGTTGAGTCCAGCCATATTCGTAGCAAGTTTGTCATTTATTTTCCTCTCAATTTCAGGTAGAGATTTCGATATAATATTTGCTTGAATGGACACCAACTTTTGTGCTAAAACAGGAACACCAACCATTGATTTATCAATCTTCGACAAAAGTGGATGTGTTGAAAACAGTCTTGCCTCATTTTTCCTAGCTTCTTCATAAGTTTCATTCCCAATTCTATTCCTCACACAAATATAACCAATTACTATGTTCACTTCATCCGCGATAACCTTCTCAAGTAACCCTTCAGGAGCTATATCGCATTTCGTCACAACAGCCAGAGTCCTCTCCCCTGTTTTGTCCTCTTTCAGAGACATTCTAATAGACGGAAAATCAACAGTAGCTGACAAAACATTCAATATTATAGTCTCTTGAGGAGATATATACGTCTTTATAATATCAAAAATTTGTTCATATATATCTTCAGGTTGTCCCTGAACAGGAACTCTAGTAATGCCAGGTAAATCAATCATGGTTAAATCAGGAACACCATTTTTTTTCACAACAAGTGTTAAGAGTTTGTTCGATATACTCTTACCATGTCCAGCAATTTCATCAGTTGCATTAATGATGGCGTCTGCAACGCGAACTTCATCAACATCGATTGACTTACAATTATACTCAATGTGAAGATTTGGTGCACACATTTTTGATTCATTTTGTAGCTTCATGATTAAAGGGACTCTGGTGCAAATCCCCTGTCCCTTAGGGAGACTAATTCCAGCTAGGGATTCAAGAACACTAGATTTTCCGGATGATTGATCACCAACAACTACGATTGTTGGGAGGTGAATTCCTTCTTGCATTATGTTAAGATGACGGAGTTTATCAACACAATCAAGAAGTGGTCTGATTCTATCATTGACAGATGCAACAATGGGAGGAGAACTACTAATTGGTACTGCAGCAACTTCAGGTGACTGTGAAGAGGAGAAGGAATCATCTATTTTTTGAATATTGGAATGTTTTGTTGATGTGTTAACCATGTTTTCTTGATGTAATTTTGAGAGGTTCTTATTTACTTTCAAATTTAAGTATAAATTAAAATAAGATAAACAAATTGATTAAACAAGGAAGTACTTAGAAACGAATCGTCATGAAAAGGAAAAGGGAAAAAGGACACAAATATATTCCGAATTATCGTAAATAGTATGCATATACCCTCTGTCATATTTTTGGGACATTGGTGCCCCTGCCGTCTAAAAACTAGAGCATATATATCCTTTATACTAACGGACATACACATGTCATAATTTTATCCACAGACCCGATATTTACTAAATATCAGATCGACGGATAAGATTGTGTCACGTGTCCCTATTTAGTGTTCCGTTAGAGTGAAGGACATATATATTCTAGAGTTATCAATGTTCCAAAAGTATGACGAAGGGTAATAGTTTGGATATATTTGTCCTTTGTTCCCAAAGGAAAAAAAGGTGTTTAAATCTGATTTTTTCTACTAATGGACATGACTGATTGATTGATAAGCGAAGATAGCTCATTTTCAGATAATGAGTGCTTATTTGCAGAGTATAATATTAGTAGACCTTCTGCCTTCTGCCCTCTGGTTAAGTTTGAAAAATCAAAATGACTAATCACATATAAAACTCTCTCTGTCTTAATTTTGTGACGTTTTTTTTTTTTTTTGAGTGATTTGATGCACTCGGATCAATACTTTAAAATATATTTTCATTATATTGTGATGGAAATAATTATAACTTATAGTTTTTTAATATAAATTTTGAATATCAAAAATTTATTTAAAAAAAATATTAAAGTGGTCTAATTTAATTTATCTTATAAATTAGTTAAATTGACTTTTCGCATGAAAATATCATATAAATTTGGATATTGATTGTATAAGTTAGTTTTTAATTGAAAAAGTAGCTACAAATAAAGATTAAAGATCTTGAGCGACTCCAACATTTCAATTCAAAAGATGAAAAAAAATATTCTTAATTTCTTGATGCTTTATTCTGCTATCGATAGTCTAGAAGCATACCAAGTACCAACTATAGAATAAAAATGAGATATTTTCTTAACGGAAATAAATTTAATTTCTATTAGATAGTCCAGAAGCAAAGTTGAAATATTTTCCTAAAATTATACACAAGCTAAAAGTTGTACGATAAAAATATCTTTCAATACATAAGTAGATCAAAAAATAAATATAATACAACAATGTATATTTTAAAATTTAACCTCAATTGATAAGAAATGTTTCGACTTTAAAAATAACATCTAGATATTCTTAATTAAATTTAAATTGGCCCCATAAAATCAAATTTGAAATAAGTGTCTAGATACATTTTTAAAGTTCAAATATAAACGAGACACATTTATGTCAAGTTAAAATATTAACAAGATACATTTATGTCAAGTTAAAATGTCTAAATGATCACGGTTAAAATTATTGTATCAACGTTAAAATACTTTATAGGTATATATAACTCTTGAAAAAAATGAGATAATGGCATTTCACGTTTTGAATAAAAACTTTCTGCGTCTTATCGCCACGTAATGGCCACAGCTGCTTACAAATCCACCGTTGGATAAATTATGAGTTATTCTGAGCCGTTGGATAGTAAGTATTATGGGACCCATGGATTCATAAATCTCTGTGAATCTTAAAAAGATTATATCAGTGACGTTTTTCAACATACGCAACGTAGGATTCGGTGACCTTGTTTCACAAATGGATCAAAACGGCGTCGTTAGCTTCCGCCACCGTCAATCTCCATCCTCCGATCGGTTTCTCGGCGTCTTCTCTCCGCCGCTGAGTGATGCTGCTCTCGTCGGCGCGACAGATGAACCAGTCGCTGATGATGATGAGCTTAACGAAGATGACGTGTTCTGGACTGGTAGAGTTTTGACTGAATCTCAACTCCGTTCTACTTCTCCTTCACGGAATAGTTTCCGTCAGCCTGAGAATTTTGGTATTCTCGCGGCATTAGCGGAGGATCAGCAAAAAACTAATCTGCCTGTTGTCCGTCGGAAGCCTTCAATCGCTTCTTCGCCATCTAGTACGGATTCGATCTCGCAATCGCCGATTTCATCTTCTCCTTCTACTGTGATACCGTTTTCACGTGCTTTTCCTTCGATTCCTAAGCCGCCATCGGGTAATAATAGTTTTAGTCACTCAAAATCCATGCCGGCGAGGAACTTCCAGCACTCAGCTCCTGTCAATGTTCCAATGATGGCGAAGAAGGCACCAAAGCAGGGAGACCTTGCTGAAGTTGAAATTGATGACGATGATGCTGATGATGAGATGTTACCGCCGCATGAGATGGTGGCCCGAGGATCAATGAGGTCTCCTAGAACCACTTTCTCGGTGCTGGAAGGCGTCGGAAGAACTCTCAAGGGGAGGGATCTTCGTCAGGTTCGCAATGCTGTGTGGCGCCAAACAGGTTTTCAGGATTGAAATATGCTCATGAATGTTGATATAACTAAAGATCTTGTTTTAGATGTCGAAAGTTCTAAACTGACCTGATGTTTTTGTTATATTCTGTATATAGGCAGTGAAGAAATGTTTTTACAAATTTCTTCAGTTTTTATATAGCCTAAGTGTATTGAAAGAAGATGAAGTTATTATCTAGAAAAAAATTGCTGATATGTTATATCAACATGTACATTTTGGGCAATGATCTCTTTGAATATTAATGCGAAAGAGTTTTTTTGAATTCTATATGATTCTGTTGCTCGAGCTTCATTATTTGTAAGTTAAAAAGTACCAGCTTTTAGCCATTGATCTTTGTTATCTTTGCTATGTCTATAGTGGAAGGTCATAAATCATTGCCTGTCCTGATGTTTCCTCTGTCGAATTCGCATAGCTGATTACGTTTGATCATACACATTATCTAGTAGTTCGGGTGACTTCTTTTGCTCCTTCTGTGCAATGTGTGAACTGAATTAGTGGACTGGTCCCCTGGAATCAAGTTTCAGAAGTTCCTCCTATAAATCCTATGCTTGTACCATGATTAAGAGTGTCCTTTATCTAGCAGTTTCTCCCATCTAGTTGTATTTGTATATAGACAATGAAAATGTTTTTACAAGTTTCTTTAGTTTTTAATGTGGCGCAAGTGTACTGAAAGAAGATGAAGTTATTATCTAGAAAAAAATGGGTGACATGTTGCATCATGTTGTATGTTTTTGGCAATGATCTCTTTGAACATTAGTGCAAAGATGGTTTTTTAGATCTTATATGATCCTGTTGGACGCGCTTCATTATCTGTGAGTTGAGAAGTCTCCAGCTTTTAGCTATTTAGTTCTGTTATCTTTGATATGTCTATAGACTATAGTGGAAGTTCATAGTTTGTTACCGTGTTCATGTTTAAACGGTACCATGTTTTGATAGTTCCTTTGTCAATTCCCCATAGCTGATCACGTTTAATCTCACACATTATTTAGCTGTCCAGATGACTTCTTTTGCTCCTTCTGTACAATGTGTGAACTGAATTAGTGGACTGGTCCCCCGGAATCAAGTTTCAGTAGTTCCTCCTATAAATCCTCTGCTTTTACCATGATTTATAGTTTCCTTTAACTAGCAGTTCCTCATCTAATTGAAACAGTTGAAAATGTCACCCGTCTTTCTTTTTTGTGGTGATGGTGGTGTTCACACCAACTTGAACACACCTTCATATTTCGCTGAGAACCTTCATCATCTCATTGTCTCACCAGTATCACTAACGTAAATTTCGAGCAACTCTGTCCACCTAGCTGTTTGTTTCTTCTCTTGGATCTCTTGGAGTGGAATCTTGGGTTCTCATTATTTCTGTTCCAACTCCATTAGGCATTATCTTTGAATGCATCATGTATCTTGACTGTGACACAAAACACTTCACACTAGCCTTGTCATTGGATGCTCTTTCCATTGAAGCTGTAGAAGAACATCAATCTTTGACTGTTACCCTTGATATCTTCAAATCATGGTTTGGTCTGCATTGATTTCAAGTTACAGAGCCCTGAGGAAGGTAAAAGAAATATCCGGGAATCAGATTTCGATGATCTAAGTTTGATCCAAATGCATGAGCAATGGCACTCCTGAGCTTCAGTTATTGCATTATTTGGTGATTATTATTGCTCCTTGTTTTTAGATTGCGATGTTATGTTTTTCCTATCATTTGCTATGTCTCTTTTGTATCATTCTTTATAACTGTTTTGATGTGTGTTACTCAAGTCGAGAATCTTTAAGCTCTCTACTGGGTAGAGGTAGGTCTGCAATTACATTGGGTATGTTGTTATTGTTGTTTGCATGAGCAATGACACACTCATTGGCAGTGGTGGAGTCAGGGGTTCATCTGAACCTCCTTCGGTTATTTATACATGGTTAAAATAATTCTTTAGGTATATATAGTAGATGTCGAACCCCTTCGGCTACTTCGTGTGCCTATTTTTTTAAATCTTGAATCCTCTTATTGAAAATTCTGGCTCTTCCCCCACTCATCGGATGAAAGAATCAAACATGAAACTCATGAATATCTCTTTATTGATGCATCACTTGTACAAGCTAAGTAGTCCATATAACAAGTGCAACATATTTAACCTTTTCCTGGTGCCAAGACTTCTTGCATCTAAAGCACTAGCATAATCTACTTCTTGAAGAATTGCAAAAGACAACATATGCAAGTAATATTCATGAATTTCAGTACAAAAATAGAAAACAAAATTGGTTGAAAACTATGAGTGAGGTGAGTGTTGTGAGCGTTAGACATGCACAATCGAATCTCTTTTAAGACATAAAGCCTCACAAAATTGAACCCCAAAAAAGACTTTTAAAACAAAGGTTCAATTCAACTTTCTGAAGTTGGGGTAGGTGTTAAGGGAGAGTGGGAGAAAATAAAATTAGTCCCACCTTAATGGATTAGAGTACAAGTTCGTTGTTTAGTTGACAACTCACAATAATTTCAAAAGAATATTTTCTAATCTTTTTTAAAACTACTCCATCATCTCCATCCTTTTGCTTTCTAATTCAAAAGTTGACATCATTGATACTTTCTTGTGTTCTAATTTAGTTACTTACTATTCGAATTTCGAGACTCAAACAGTTTAATTTTGACGACGTGAAATCTTCAAATTCTTTGAAATAAAATATACATGAAAAAATTCTAGCAAAAACAGACTCATTTGAATTTCGAAATTCAAAAGTATCACATAAATAAGTAATCACATTTTCATTCACTAGCTAGTAGCTACTAGTCCCATTTAATTAAAGGGCCCTTAATTAAATAACCACTCTTCTTGCTCCATTACCAAGATAATAAAAATAGTCATTTGTATAATAAGTCCACCATACAAATCCTCCCTATATAAGTTCTTCCCCCCCTTGCTCTTCTCTTCACAAAATCAAGTAAATAGCCACTCAATCCTTCATTTAAATTCTAGCCACTTTTTATTCTTTCAATTACAAATGGAGAAAAGTGAATCAACCAAAATTGATGTTGTGGAAACCAACAAAGAAAAGAAAGGAAAAGCCCCACTTTTGGGAACAGCAGCTCCTGCTATTGTTGCTGCTGTTGCTCATGATGGACATGCAAAAGGAGGTGCTAAAAGAGGAATTGCAATTTTTGACCTCATTTTAAGAATAGCTGCTTTTGCTTCTGCTTTAGGTGCTACTGTGGCTATGGCTACTACTGAAGAAACTCTTCCCTTTTTCACTCAGTTCTTTCAGTTCGAAGCTAGCTATAACGATCTTCCAGCTTTTACGTAAGCAAATCAATAGTCTGTTTGATCAAACTTTCAAAATCTGCTTATTTTAAAAGTTCTCTTAACATTTGGTTAATAACATTTGCCAAGAACTCAAAAAACACTTGTTTTTTTTCCTACTAACTTGACTAAAAAATAAACACTTTTGACTTTTAGTCTAATATTGCCTACTTTTTAAAATTTATTTATGTGCATGATATGTAAATAATTTTACTTCATTATATATATGTGGGAATTAATTAATTAATTTGCTATATGTTACAGGTTTTTTGTGGTAGGTATGGGAATAGTTGTTGCATACCTTGTCCTCTCTGTACCTTTTTCTATAGTGTGCATTGTACGACCCCATGCAGTTGTACCAAGGCTCCTCCTCATTATATTTGATACGGTACGTACAATTTTGTGTAAGCAGTATCGATGTACTATTAGAGGTCAAATATATTCTTGTCGTTACAAAATTAATCCAAATATGCTCTTCTTCATTAAAAGCTTTCCAACTCATGTACCTTTTTTACAAGGGAAGATCGTCGAATTTGCACATAGATAGTCTAAATTATATAGCGAATGACACATAACGATACATTTTTTTAAAAGGGTGTCTCCGCCACTGATTGAAAGTTCTATTGAACATATTTAAATTTATACCATAGTGATTAGTTTTTTTAAAATAATTTTGAAGGTGATTATTGCATTGGCAACGGGTGCAGCAGGGTCATCAGCAGCCATAGTGTATTTGGCTCACAATGGAAACCAAGATGCAAACTGGCTAGCAATTTGCCAACAATTTGGTGATTTCTGCCAAAGGGCCAGTGGAGCCGTGGTGGCCGCCTTTGTCACGGTGGTGCTCTTGATCCTCATGGTGGTTCTCTCTGCTTCCGCTCTTCGAAGACACTAAGGATGAATCTGTCTTTATGAAAGAAAAAAAAAAGTATTCGCTACTGGTTACAACACCTTCATTCACTCGTTTCGTTGTATATTGAAAAAAAATAATAGTGCTATTGGATTTTAAGTGTTGATGTTTTTCTTTTGTTTTGTTAAAGTGTGGATGTTGTGTTTCTGTCTTTTTAAGTCTTGTAAATCATAATTGGTAAATTCAGGGAATCTATATTGCAAGTTTGCAACTTATGCTGTAATTTTCATAGTGAACTTTATATATTGTACTTTTCATTCATGTATTATGACTACATTTCAATATTCATCAATGGTTCGTCTAATCTTTAACTTAAAAATATATCTAAATTATTACGATTTTTCGAGTTTATTACTTGAACTATTAAATGTATGATTTTTTTACCTGAACAATCACCAAATGTTTATAGAAACACACCAAACAATAGTGATATTTCATATAGGTAAAGTTAATAACTGATAGTTGAAATATGTTTTGATAAGATAATAATTGATTAAAAATAGCTAGTAAATATATAATTTATGTATATCTATATCTATTAGAGAAAAGTAAACAGTAAATTCGACCGGCTATTTTGATAAAGATCACTTTAAGGGCCATAAGTCCAAATTCTCAAATAGTACTAAATTTAAGCCCAAAATCCAATTACTTCAAAGTCCATCTGATTCTTCACTTTGACATTCGGCGCGCGCTCTCTCTCTCTCTCTCTCTACACAGCACAATAATGGCTGCCTTGAGAAAATTATTATTACCCAAAAATACAAGTGTTGTAATATCAAACTCTGCAATTGTCCTTTCTCGAAGAGGCATAGCTTCTAAGCTATTCGTTGGAGGTATTTTTTTCCTTTTTTTTTATTTTTAAAACACATGTATAGACGATTGTTTTTTGGAAATTCATATGAAAGAGTTCATTCTTGTAATGAATTTGTAATTATTCGATAAAAAGATTATATTTTTTGGGTTTGGTTTGCCTCTATAACGCTGTTGCCTAGGTATTTATGCTTTGCGATTGGGTTTATGAAGGGTTTATGGGTCTGTTAACGAATAACATAGTAGTAAAGAAGGGTTGTATGCAGATGATTTGAATTATTTGTGTGCTTTTTGATTATCGTATTGTTTTGTTGTTATTTCTTTTTCCGACCTGCTTTGAAATGTTTTGCCTTGAGCCGAGGGTCTATTGGAAACAACTCCAAAGGGGTAAGGTTTGCGTATATGGACATCACTTGTGGAATTACACGGCTTTGTTGTTGTAGTTGTTGTCAAAACGCTTGCAAAGAGATATGTTGGATCCTCTTCAAGAAGGAGGATTTATTTAGAAGGAGAATGATTCTCCAATCGTGACTGACTATGTTGATGGTGACAAGAGAGCTCAATCAAAAGAGGAGGAAAGAATTAAAACATAGGAGCTAATATTAAATCACCTACTCGATTGACAAGCATAGATATTCTTCCTAGTTTATTTGCCTGAAGTGTAAGCAAGAAGTGAATCAACAAGTATGAAGCAAGAGTTACTCCCGTTCATCTAGGAGTAATTGAAGAGTTGTCCTTTGTTATTAAATAGGTTGGTTAGTCGGAAGGAGAATTGTTTAATTTTTGCATCCAAGGGTCTGACCTAGTGGTTGTTAGTAAAGTGGCTTGAGAACTACCAGGTCTCAGGTTTAAATTCCACCAAGGCAAAGACACTAGGCTATTTCTTTCCGCCAAGCTTTCATAGATTAAGTTACCCGATACCTTTGTTGGTGGGAGGTAGAAAGTATCCCATGAAGCTAGTCAAGGTGCCCGTAAGTTGGTCTGAATACCACGGTTCAAAACAGAAATAGGATGGATAGTCGAAGGACGCTGTGGAAGGGGGACTTGAAGGAAGATGAGGACAATATCACACTGATTTGGGGTTAAAACCATCAGTCTCTTTCTCTTTTTAGCTCTAAAGGCAACCATGAAAAATCTTTCTGATATCGCCTAATTACCATACAAAAATTATTCGAGAAGCTATACAGTGAAATTCAAAAAAATTGTCTCGACATATTCTCTTCTTTTTTTAAGTAGAAACATAAAACAAGCATGATTGGCATCCTAATTCAGATAAGAGTCTGAAAAAGGACAAACGAAAGCATTTGCATTTGCAGGGGTCCTTTTGTAAAAAAAAATTCATGGAACTTACTCGGCGTTTGATTAGGACATAGGTAATACATACTATTGGTAGGCGCTTGGTTGCAAGAAAAGAATCTAACCTTGTTAACTTTAATTTAAATGGCCATTTATCTTTCCATTGTAAAACTCTAGATCTTTTATCTGGTTGGTTTTTACCTGAAATGGGGAATAACATGGGGGATAAATAATAGCTTCGGTTAGCAATGCACTGTTCTCTGTATTAGCTCTCACTTTTCAAAATTTCTAGTACTATATTTTCCTCTGTTACAATATGACTTATAGTCGTGTTTTTGTCCATTTATTTAGTGTTGGCTAACTGAGTTCTTACAATGCGCCCCTCCTAAACAGAACCTCTAATGCAGCTTCTCCACATATTATGACATGACAAATAAAGAGCACTATCAATGAATCTTCAGAAGCTTTCTATCTGTCTAGAAAAGCTTACTGTATATATTAGTAATAACTTGATTTAGCACAACATATATAAATCATCTTTAATTAACTTGATATCACAAAGGAGCTTTTTCCAATTTGCTCCGTCGCAATTATGTGGCAATCTTCCTTTTTAGTCAGTCCCATAAAGAATGACATCTTTTTATATTTGGTCCAACAATTTAACTTTAAACTTTCTTTTCACTTTATCCTTAATGAGATGATTCATAGCCACACAAATATGTACAACTTATTTTAGACCATAAGTTTCAAAAGTCTTCCTTTCATACTTAAAACAACAATGATTTGTCTAGCTATGATTGTGTGGCCTTAAACAACTACTACAGAGTTGATCTTGATTAGTTCCGCCACATAGTCAAATGGCTTATTTAGAAAATTATCTAAGTTGACAAGATCTTAACTTTAACTGCAGACAAACACATTACCAGTTGAAGAACTCCGCTACACTTGCCATTTATCAGTATTTGAGGATAGCATGTACTTTCCATGTGTTCAGGATTTTATACTTTAATTACTTTCAGGAAACACGGGAAGAAACACTGGTTTGCTCACTTTACAGTGTGGTGTCCCTAATTGTGTTGGAACGATGTCGTAAACAGCTTATTTTCTTGTACTGCGAAACTGGAGATATAAGTCTCATTCCCTTCAGAAATAACCAATCAACTTTCTAAAAGGGGATTTGTTGGCGTGCTGCTTATTGATCCTTTATATAGGTTTTTTCTTCATTTTTATATGACAAACAACTTGTTGCCAAAAGGCTGACCATCTCATCCTATTTAGAAGGCTTAAGGAGTACTCGTTACCCACTGCTCTGCCATCGGAAAGAGAAATGAACAATATAAAAGATCATTGTCCACTTTAACCCTCCAAAAAAAGAGAAGAAAGATCATGATCGAAAGAAACAAACTTATGAGATATTGTTATTTCAGGCCTCTCATTTTACACCACAGAGAAGGCACTGTCAGAGGCATTTTCTCAACATGGTCAAGTTATTGAAGGTGCACGAATGATCATATGTTGAACTTTCTTTTAGATATAGTAGGACTTCATGTCTTTAGTTTAACCTTGTTTTATTTGCCAGCTAAAATTGTGACGGATAGAGTCTCAGACAGATCCAAGGGTTTTGGATTTGTCACCTATGCATCTGAAGATGAAGCGGAGAAGGCCTTGCAAGAAATGAATGGCAAGGTACGTCCATATTATCGATGTGTCTGTTTTTGATGTGTACTATTATGTTCATTATCGTTCAATCATCTATATCGAATGATGCAGCCTCTTAATGGACGAGTTGTCTTTGTGGACTACGCAAAGCCTAAAACTGATGGTGGCGGCATGCCAATAGCCCGAGGTCCCCCTGAGCCACCAGTAGAACAATGAGAGTTACCAAACAGACCACTCTGACTCTGTGTGCTGCCAGAGTTGCAAGCCTTGCTCTTGCAAAATGATTAATCTGGAGAGCGTTGTTTCTCGTTTGGCCGGGCAACCAAGAACTATTCGAATATATTGTAAGTCACCACTAGTCAAAAGAAGTTAGTTGTTTTTCAAATATGAGTGAAAAATTTATATTACTGCAATTGTAATGACTGCAAGATTGGCTCAAATATGAAAATTATCTGTCATTATGCTATACTCTTCTATTAGAAGGAAATATATGGAAATCTTGCAGTAGTTGATTTGGGAAAAGCACTTCTAGTTAATTTGCCACTAATCTATTCTCCCTTGAATTATTATTTTTTTGCGGGGGTGAGTGGACGGTTTGGGTGGGTGGCATAACTCATATTATATAATTATAAATTCACTTGTTTAATAAAAAAAAGTCATCCTTTTAGTTACATTTCAGCGAAAAAAAGAATAGCCTACTTTTGACTACAACAAAATTCCATGTGAACTTATGAAGGCTGAAATGTACTGTTTCTCTTACTAAAAGAGAAAGTTCAATGGGAATCTATTTACAAGTTTCGTGCAGGCAAGGAAATTGAAATATTTTTCTTGAACCGACGGTCTATCGGGAGTTGGTAAATTTTGTATACACTCATGCATGCAAGGATCATATTTGGTGATGAAAGGATAGTTTTGGTGCACAAACCAATCTCAGTTCACGCACGTCTAGGGAAGGATTGCATTGTGTGATGTAGGCAGCTTATCCTACCAAATACAAGCATTAGTTGTTGCTTCTATGATTTAAACTCGTGACTTATAAATAATATGAAGATAAAGATATCGTTGCTCAAAAGACTATACATTAATGTGCATAAACTCGTGAATTAGGTTTTGATCTTTGAACTTACATAATGAAACATCTTTCTACTTGTCCAAGATTATTTAATTGTAATAGAGAATAATGATGTGTTATATATTGTTTTCATCGAATTGAGATAGACATGTCCATAAATTATACTCACAAGTAGAGCATTTGATAGAACTGTGCTTTTCATTAATTGATGTCAATATTCAACGAAAATTGTACACTAGTGACATAAGATATCTTCCATCTTAAAAAATAAAAAGAAAAGGATGAGGTATATCTTTATAAAATATACTCTCTCCATGTTATGAAGGTATTTGATTGGACATAAAATTCAAAATAGAAAGAAAGATTTTTTAAATTTATGATTCAAAACAAGCAATAGACATTCATACTATTATAAAACATCTCACCATGAATAAAACGCGAAATTAAAAGTTATATCATTTATGAATTAGAAAATTTGACCTTTTCTTGGAACAAATTTAGAAAGAAAGCACTATTACACTTATTTGGAACACAGGGGTAAGTGTTACTATCTTCTTGCCTCTGGGTTCTTCTCGGAGCAACAGTAAAATCATCTTCATGTGATTTATAGGTCATGAGTTCAAGCTATAGAAACAACTATTAATACTTATATTGGAGTAAACTGTCTATCACACCCTTAGGGTGAGTTCTTCCTCGATCCCTAGTAACACAGGATCTTTTATGCACCACACTGCTCTATTTTCTCTTTCTTTATCTCACTATAAATATATGATATATACACTTAAATGATAATTACAAGTATTTTTGTTCCTTCAATGTTTTTGTAAATTGCATAAAATAGATTATTATTTTTAATTTCTCTCCTTTATTTATCTACTAAAACAAAATAAAAAACACCAAAAAGCCACAAAAATTGATATCCCAAATGCAACACATAAACTATCTAATGCCCCTTCTCTCCTCAACTTCTTCTCTTTTCTTTCCCTTCTCATTTCCAAAAACTCTTTATACCTCTTCCTCCCTATTTCACCTCTATTAGCTCCATTTCTCCTTTTACCCTCCAATACCTTTTGTAAAATTACCAAACTCTCCCTCCCATTCAAATGAGTTCCATCCATGTCCTCCACTCCCAAACTCACTTCCCTTACCTGCATTTCTCCTACCTCAGATCCACCGCACGTGACCACTATCTCACACTGCACGTGACCTCTCTTTTGATCAACGGACAGGATTGAAGTAAAACGTACCTGCACTTCGCCGGTTAACCAGTGCAGTTGTACGGAAACAGACTTGAAGGAAGAGAGGTTTATCGATCGCCGGCCGATCGGATCAATCAAAATCCAACTCAACGTCATGTGATCAATCAGATCCGTACACGTGTCGTCATCGCTCGGGTGTTTGATCGGCGTTGAAATCACCTCCTTTGGATCTATCATGTCGATTCTGAACGGCGAGGATTGGAACCAACTCGACGTCGTTTCAGTCTCTTGTACGTTACTGAAAATCGCTTTGTTTTTGTAGTGTATATCGACGGCCGATATTAATTCCGGCGGTGAAGATGAACGGTTTGCAATTGAATTTGTCTGTTGAATAATCCACTGTTTCCGATTCCGATCAAACAAACACACCGAGAAAAAGTTCAAAAGGATTATATATATTGTAGATCTCAGCGACGTCAAATTCACTGACTCTAAATCGTGAATTTGCTTATTCTCGGAGGAAGGGAGAGAGAAGGACTGAGAGAAGAAGGTACGATGACCGGCGTCGGGGAAGGTGGAGATGACGTGGCTGATACGAGGAGTGGCGGTAGACGGCCAAGTGGAGTGGCATGCACGTGACCATAAGTGGTTTTCTGAGGAAAGGAGGTGGAGAGTGGCGGAGGAACAGCTGGTGGAAGCTAGCGTTGGTCCGTCGAGTCGAGTGAGGATATGAGCTTCGATGATATCTGGATGCAAATCGGAAAAACCGGCTGCGCCGCTGTCTTCCGCCGTGACGTAGGTGGTGGTGATTGGTGGACTATGGAGGGAGGAAGTCATTTGAGAAGTGTGAAATTTTGGCTTATTGGGAGTTTGAACTTTGAAGTTGTGTTCTATTTATAGCTGCCTGCAAAGGGAAATGGGAATTGAAAATTTTGGGGAAAATGCCCTTTGTATTTTCAATAATTACGGAAACTGAGTTAGTCGCTGCCACTGCGTGGACTCGTGAATATATGAATTTTAATCTTAATATATGATAGTTTCTTTATTTTTGATGTATCACATAATCTGTTGTTTTATGAAGTATATTAGTTAGGAGTTTTAAACTATACGTCCCATCAAATATACTTTACATAAACTAAAATAACAATAATAACAATATATTCAGTATAATTCAACAAGTGAAGTTTGAGTAAGGTTACGAGTATCAAGTATGTAACCTCATGAAGATAAATAAGTTTTTGATAGAATCTCGAATTAAATAAAGCATAACAAATTTTATGTATAAGAAGAAAATACAGTAATAAAGAAGTCATAACGAAATCAAACTAAACAAATATCGACGTTCAAATTTTAATTAATTACTTGTCTCTTAAATGTAGCTTTCGTGGGCGGTCCTGGAATAGAAGCCAATGGAAGGGGAATTACGTACACGATCTTAATAAAATAATAATAGAAGTACATGCAGGAGTCCACAATAATATCGTTAATTGCCGGTGTTTTGACGCTAGCCTTGTGTTTACTTTCTTAATTTTATCCTAAAAAAATTATGATTTGAATGAACATATATAAATCCTATAATGTGTACTATTATTCTTTTTATTTTAATTTGTTTGATCTATTTTTTATTTTATAAGTCCAAGATTAAAAAGTTAGATCAAGCATATTGAAATAAAAAATAATAATACGTATTATAGGATTTATATATGTTCATTCAAATCATAATTTTTTAGGATAAAATCATAATTTATATATCGATCACCAAAAAGTCTACATCATTATTTGTCATGCATATTCTACTATTGTACTAACCCTTTTTTTAATGCATTACTTGTGTAACCCACTTTCTTTTCTCTTAAAAAAATGAAAGAAGGAAGAATTATTATGTACTCCTTTTCATTTTATATGAATTACTTTGATTTAGCATAAAGTTTAAGATAACAAATAAAACTTTTGAAATTTGTGGTATAAAATAAATAATAGATGTTTGTGTGACTATAAATCATTTCATTAAATATAAAATGAACATTTTAAAGTTAAATTATTACTTAATATAGAAATATATCATTTTTTTTAGACCGACAAAAAAGGAAAATAAGTCATATAAATTGAGACAAATGGAATAATATTTTTATCTCAATTTATGTGGTATAGTTCAAATTTTGACCGTGAATTTAGACATGAAATCTTTAAATTTTTTGAAATAAAATTTACATATTTGGAAACTATGTAAAAGTATTTTTATATCACAACAAATGACAATTCAGACTATTTAAAAAATATATGAAAAATTACGATTAAAGAAAAACTCATTTGAATTTCCAAATCCAAAAAGTATCACATAAATTAAGACGGAGGAACTAATTAAGAAGTAATGTGTTACTATAATCTAGAGAAGCATTAAAAACGAGCTTATCATCTCCAAGTTTCGAAGATTACGTTGATCCAAAAAGATTAGCTATAAATAGATTTTTCGATCATAAAAAAGTATAAGAAAAATGGTCAAACTAGAAGTCGTTTTCGACATAATTGTGTTTCTTAGTGGTTTGACTAATTGACTCTTTATTGGATCTTTTTTGTGATATTTAAAGTTAATGGGCGTTGAACCCCTGTTGGTTCATGCATTTATCTATGACTTCACATATTTCAACTTGGCAAATTGTTACAACTTATATTAGAATTAAAAAAAAAAAAAAAGGTATTATGAAATCTTTACTTTTAAGGTCAATGTTTTTTAGTAATCATGTTTTCAAAATAGTAATCTCAAAAATTGAGAAATTAATGTTAACTTAATCTTTTGAGCCCACAAATATCATTGTGTGTCCTTAGGTATTGATGCATTGAATTATTTTGTCTTAAAGATAAAATATATATGCTTGTTATTAGAATAGTGGTATCTTAAACGTTAATAATTTTGTTGAATTTGAAGACATGAGTAACAAATCACACAAAAAACTCGATATTTGTTTATAAGAAAGTATGTAGAAGAAGTTCAGAAAATTAAATCCGAAAACTTAAGCTAATTCTCTGAATTTATAGCTAACGAAGGATAAGGTGAATTACATGTACTATTATGTCTTAATGAGAGAGTCACAACCTATTCAATATAAAAAAAATATTTTCATAGGTTAATTTATAGTCATCTAATATATGTTGTTTACTAGTCATGAAGCAAAATTTTCAAATAATAACTTATTTATCCATTCTTTTCAGATTTTTTATGGGTAAAAAATATTAAAAATAAATTTGTAGGATATAAAAAAATACAATATAATTATGTCAGTCTTCGTTTTGGTCCCGCTTTCTCCTAACTTAATCTAGTGGAGAATTAAATTTAAAGTTTGATTATTCAGCAATGACATCTTTGGTACTTAAATCTATAAAAATTGCAGCATGAGACAAAGTATTTTTTGTATATTAAGTTGTTCTCAAGGGTCAACTTAATTTCAATCTTTGAAAAGCCATTGATTTCAACTATCGTTTATGTATGATTCATACTAAATCTGACCAAATGTAATTTTGCATTAGAATTTGTTTTAGCCAAGTAGTTTATGTATCACCTCCTTTAATATGTACAACTATATGTATCTATTAATTTAAATAATTTTATATTTTAAAGTTATCTCTGAGTTACTAGAAGGTAATTCGACTACGAATCTCCTTACAAATCAAGCTCAGGAGTAAAAAGTGATAAATGAATGGGTTGAGCTGAATTTGAGTGGATCAAAATTAATTAAAATAATCTTAACATAACTTATTCTTCCTTTCATTATTTATCTATAGATATTTTTCGAAGAGACTCGATTCAATTTATAAATAACCATATCACTTTTTCCTTAATATCTATCTTGCTTGAAGTTTTACAAGGAATTTTTGAATGTCTTGTGTCTTCTCGAATTGGGGCATTGTGTATTTGGCAATAGAATTAAGTTTGAATTAGTCTAAGGTTTCATAAAATCGTTTAACTATGTTTTTATTCAAGGATATATTGTGCGACAATATAACTCACAACACTATATTGTATCGGTTGACACCTAATTTTGACCTAACATTTTCAAAATTCATATTTTTAAGTTTTATTCATTAAATTATTCAAAATACATCTTTTTTGTAATTTTAAATAAATTCATCAATAGTTATTCTTATTTTTTAAAATATTAAGAGTTTTATTAATTTATTTTGAATTTTAGTCAATTTTTATTACATTATTTTTTATCACGGTCATTGAATATGTTAAGAATATTGTCTTTATTTGATAAAATCATAATTCTTTCTTATATTGCATTTTTTTTTACATGACATTGATTATATTTTTCTTTAATATTTATTTTAGTATTTTTAACACGGTTTAAGAATAGAGAAAAGACATAAAGTGGCATCTGAATTTGTCTCGAATTTTCAAAAAGACACATTTTTAAATAAATTTATCTTTTTTTTTTCATTTTTTAATTAAAATATATTAAAATTAAAAGAGTAAAAATATTTAAAAAATAAAATAAATATATATATATATATATAATACCATTCTGGCCAAAAGGATTTTTCCTTTATTTATTTGTTATTTTATTCTTTAATCATTCTATCTTTGTTATAGTTGTTTGGTTTTGTTTATCTCATTAATATTGCTGCCACTATATTAATTGACCAATGATTCATTAATGTATGAGGTTTTTTATTATTATATTGAAATATCATTTTTGGTGGTTGTTAAAGTTTTATTTTTCATCACTTTTGTTTGTTGATGGATCATAAATTGATGACTAGCTTATAGTTTATTTATTTTTATAATTGCTATAAAGTGACACACAAAGTGTTAGTTTAATTAAATATGTAAAAAATGTCGGGATTGTAATTTTCAGTATGTTAACTATGCTGCAGTGTTTATTAGTATTTGGTTTCTTATTTTTTCATTTCATGCTTATCCGCTGTTCTTATCTTTGTTTATATTTATTTTTTTAGGATTTGATAAACAATAAAATTTAGAAGTTATTTTATGGTTAATTAATCTTTCTTAAGTTGCTAGATTTGGAATCGTGATAAGAGCATGTCATTTTTATTATTTCTTGAATTGGTTTTAGTTAACACCTTTTACAAAGTGTGTTTATAAATACTCCTGAGTCGCTTCTCATTGAAGCTATTCCAATGAAGTTCTAATGATATTTTTATGCATCATTGTCTATATTATTGACATTAGGCAAACCTTAGGCCGTTTCTTATATTATTGTTTTATTTTATTACCTGTGCATATCGCATGTTTCTTAACTTGTATATTGTTTTATTTCCTCCTTAATTTGAAAAAATGAATTCAGTCGGGATCCACAGTTGTGAATTTTGAAGGGTGCTGATATATTTCCTTCGTAATAACTTGAACCCTCACTTAGAATTTATTGGTTTCGTAAACATTTTTGTAATTAATTAATTGGTTCTTAATTTTCCTAAAATTAGATGGCGACTCTTTAATTTTTATTTTTTTAATTTTTTTTTTTAAAATTTAATTTAATTGAATTAATTGATTATTCTTTGAGTTACCATGACGTTCTGCCTTATTTGAATAAAGTAAGGAGGTAAATAACAAAGGATGTAAATAGTATGCAGTTTAATTTTTAAGTTTTTTTTAGTCTCTTAGTCCGCTAATTTCTTAGAAGGATGTTCAAATTAATTCATAATTTTTTTTTAATCAAAATATTTTCAAATATTCAAAAAAAAATTGTGCATCAAAATATTTCGCAGGAATTTTATGAAAATTATGCGTTACATAATCAAATTATGTACTTTGTCCCTTGGTTTATAACCACTTATCTACCGTTATATATTAAAGTTCTTGAAAGAAGTTATACCGGAGCAAATGGAAAAATCATAAAAGCGATTTATCCTCCCCAGTCTCCCTTTATTCTTCCCAATAATACAGGTATCACTTTCTCTGCTTTTCAACAGTTCATTAATAATGATGTTGCAAAAATCAGTATTGCTGAAATTAATATTTTAATTTCTCAGAATAATTATCAAAGTTTGTATGTTAAAGTTTTGGGTGAACATATTGGTACCCTTGATAAAAAACTTGATGAATTAACCACTTTGATTAAACAGATGAGCAAGAATGAAGGAGATATTGTTTCCAGTTCTGGTAAATGAGATCTAACTACTCTTACCTATATTCAGAGACCTCCAGATATATCTGAGTTTAAAATTAAGTCTTCTTTAAATGACTTAGAAGAACTTCTTGATAAGAAGCTCTCGGGTTTAAAAGCTGACCCTATTAATCTTTCAAAAAATGAAATTGATTTTAATGATAAAACCCCTGATATCTCAGAAATTTATAAACTGGGAAAACCAAAGAAATTCAAGTATGCTGATAAGCCCCGCATGGAGACATACTATTATCCTCGTCCCACTCCTCAAGATGTGCTAATAGAGGAACGAGATTGGAATCAGACTAATACGTCTTACAGTGGTTCTGAAATTTACGAATGGAATTTGGATGGTCTGACTGACAGACAACTTACCATTCTATGTCATAGGATGCTCATGTATGCAACCATATGCAGAACCCAGAAAAATTCTGATAGAGTTATATGCAAAATGATAATTGCAGGTTTCACTGGCCAACTTCGTGGTTGGTGGGATAATTTCATGACCCTCCAGCAAA